>CALNHX010002311.1:0-184135 GCA_940337035.1 Agriotes lineatus
AAACACGTTTATTTTAGTTGAGCACGAAGCGTTTTTTAAGGAATGTTTGGAAATAACTTGAAGTTTACAATCAATTTGACAGATCATACAACCAATTTGACAGAACATGCAACAACAGCGCCTCTTGCGGGCATGGAGAACTCGGCCGCCATGACAGTTCCAGTCCCACCAATCAACATTTTCTTATATCTCAGTATTATATTGGTTATTTATGTTGTATGTCAACATTGATTTAATACAGTTATTATCAGGCATTTACGAAAGTTAAACTGTGATATATCTAGTATCTACCATTAACACATCGTTGGTCAGATGATGTATCGGTGCAGAAATTCATTATATGATTTTATAACCTACAATATGCAAATCTCCGGCGCGATTCGTCACAAATTAATAAATCGGGTGCATTACCACTACATGCAGTAGATTCAGCATAATTCTCAAACCCTCTAGCACAAAATACTAACTGCTTGCAATTTACACCGCTTTCGGTATGTATAATGTGTACTGTTAGGTACCAATATTTGTAGATCGCTATATTTCATTAACCCTCCAGTACCCGATCAAAATTGTAAGACATCAGTACCCGCACCGGTCTCGCAGACCGACACCCTCTGCCACCTCCATAAAAATAATGAGATATCTTATGGCATTAGTTTCTTGTTCACTAACGTCTTCATAATCAGATATTTCATGTTCAGTGTCACTGTTCATTTCCCTAGTTTTTAATAAATTATCTTCGTCAGACGATGGCAGATCATCATAAAACGCGTTGTCGTCATCCTCCTCCGCTATTATATCTCGCATCGTCTGTTCTAGTCGCGCCTGTTCTTTCTCATAAAATCTGCCATGACTATAATAACGTTTTAGTATAACAGTGTTACTAAAAATGCAGAAAATACTTCCTTCTTCTCACATTAGTCGTATATCAAAGGTAAAAATAAAAACAACTCGAGTACCCGCTTCGGTCTCTGAAACCGAAATTATAAATAACTTTTAAACCACTGCACGCACGAACTCAAAACTGCGTACGGATCTTCAATGGCAATATATAGGAAGGTAGTAAAATGGGCGGTAAACTAACTCTAGAACATTAAGTAATATACTGCATCATGTGTTTGCTCGGTCCCACAGACCGTAAACGGGTACTGAAGGGTTAAGCAACTCACTAAAAACAGTAAAAACCATTTGTAATATGAATATTATCTTCTTTCAGAACCACATCAAAACTTCAACAGTAGCAACTGACACAAAGGAGACGAGGTGTCTTCTAATTCTGCAAATCTACGTCAAAGGCTTCAGGTATGCATATAAATGTTAACCTTAATATAGGGAAATATTGTTACCGGTTAGTAAACACTTTGCTCACTCAGAAATACTTGTTCGTTGCCAACCGAGGTGCATACTGTGACAGCTTTCCAGAGAATGTACAAAAAGTTTAAAATCGCGGTGATTAGAAAACAGCAGTCACCAATCACTGCGTTCTTACAAAATCACGCCATCGTCCATCTCTACCTATCAGATATGAAATTTTAGTAAAACTACAGTTTACTAACCTTGTACGCCACTGGTCTTCTAAAATACTGTATGTTGATATAAATAACCTGTTACTTGTGTACCCTCATGTGATTTATTTGCCTTGACCCTACATGTACACAAGAGTCTAAAGGGCCAGCGTCCACTCCGTCTCCCGAGCGTCTGCATGTGCAAAAAGTGTTGTCTGTATTCAAGTGATACAGGAAACCTGTGGAACGTATATCTTTATTGATAAATAATAGAGGTTTTGTTTTCAGAGGTTATAAACTGAAATAAATTAAATGAATACATAATACATAATTAAATGTCGATAGGTACTTTAGGAACAATATGAAAAGTTGTTCAGTCTTCTCTACTGTTTTATTTGGTTTTTGTAAAGTGGATTAATTTGCGAGTTTAATCTTGTAAATACTTTAAATAAATAGCTATAAAATACTATATCGTATATTATCAAGTAAAGGCTTTTTTATAATTTGCTACCCACTTGCAATTTTGAAATCTAGGTATATCTATCGATTGGGCTTAAAGAGAGCTATCGATTGAGCTAAAAATATAGTATGTTCCATTACTAGGTACTTTATTACCTATACATAAAAAAACCTTTTTATCCAGTTAGAATTTTATTAAAAATGCGTATTTACATTTTAATTGCTAGTGTTCCTGCGATAAATTACTATTTAATAAGCAAATTCGTAATCTGTCCTTTCTTTAATATTTGGTTTAGCCTGATTTTTATTGGATTCTACCTTCTTTTTATTTATATTTTGTTTTAAATAAACGTCTTTGAAGCGTAATATAATTTTATTGCTTGATGAAGGTGTTCATTTTAATGCGAAAGCAAGACGTTTATTAGCTCGCATTTTAATGGCCATTACTGTTAGCTGAATTGGCATTACACAATTTTTTGCAGCTTCAAGCTCCTCCATGGATTCCAGGTCATCAACTACTTGTATTAAGGATGCTTTCAATTTTTCTTTTCGACTTTAAACATTTCTTCAGATACTACTTATCCCTATGGTTACTGATGGCTGTAATTATTCCTGCTTCTCCCGTTTTTGTGGTTCTTTTGATTCGTCAAGTACCAAGGCACCTATAGTATAAAACATAAATTTAATAACAAAAAAAAAACCAAGTACGTATAAACATCAAACGCAAACATTACCAACACCTTTTATGTTACCAATACCTTTTACGGAGTAAGATTAACATTTTTGCCAAGTAATTCTTATTAAAGCATAATTTTTACTTCCTTTTACTATAAAGGAAGTATTGGATTCACCCCAAAAATTCGAAATTGAGTTTTCAACAGATCTTCACGTTTTAGAGTCCCCTGATCCCAAAAAACATATTTTTCTGTCTGTCTGTGTGTCTGTCTGTGAACAGAATATCTCAAAAACGAAAAGAGGTATGGCGTTGAAACTTCATATATAAGTTTTGTGTACTATGTAGATGAGACAGCAAGCTTTTGAAGAAAATCGCATAACCGGAAGTAGGTGTTTACTCTTGTGATTTTTCAGTTTTTTTCGATTTTTTCAAAAACGGCTCTAACGATTTTTTTAAACTTTACATTTTTACTTACATTTTTAATGTGTATTGATGTGAAATAGGTGATTTTCCAGTTGAATACTTCTAAAGTGGGTTTCTTTTGTTTTTATTTCTATTTTTTTATTAACTCTTATTTTAAATAAAACACCCGGTATATTATTACATTTTTGAATTCACCTTAAAATTATAGACAAAATTTGTCTCTTTAACTAACGCTCTATTTTGTACCGTTTTTGTAGTATTTGTAATTTTTGAAAATTTTTGACAAATGGCTAAAAATTAAAAATGAAATTTTTGACTAATTATAAGAACACTGTAAAAGGCAAGTTGTGTGAGTGTATCACACCAGATTTTTAAGTATGAGATGCATTGCCTAAGTTGGTTAAAGTTATCTTGGCAATTATTTTAAACTTTCCAAACCAGTACATTTATTTTTCAAGTAATATTAAACGGTATAGACAAAATTACAATTTACAAACAGGGTAATAATTGCTAGATATTAAAATATACAATTTCAGTGGTCCTGGTATTACCCGTTGAGTTACTATATCTATAGTACAGTTGCGGCCAATAAAAAAATGGGACAGTTGCGTCTACTTTCGCGATAATTCCACCTTTCGTCACTGCTTTTATATGCGACATAATACTTTGTTGTATTATTTCCAATTTGGAATTGTTGGCAGATGTCAAATAATCAATGTTGCAATCTGAAATATTAATAAAACAAGTTCAAGCAGCTAGAATTTGACAAAAATCTGTGACAAGAGTTGTCCCATTTTTTATTGGCCGCAACTGTACTAATAGGATAATATTGTGACATCAGAATCAATTGGTAAAATTTCAGGTATACATAGTTCCCACACCATTTTAAAGATCGCGAAATATATTTTTACATGTACCTTTTTATTCTATTGCTCTTATCTGATGCAAGTAGAAGGTATATTCACTGTAAGTATAGTCTAGGCAACGAAGGGGATGTAAAGTGCATGAAGGGGGGGGGGGATAATTTCACTTCAGGAATATATTGGGGGTAATTAGGATGTAAACATACTAAAAGACCCCGCCCCTAAACCGTCCGCTTCATGGTGGGAGGGGGGTAATATAGTATTTTCTACAAGAATGGTTATATTCATTTTTATGCTACGATGCACCGTTTTCGAGATATCTGCTCTCAGAAGTGGTTAATTTAAAAAAAAAATCTTTTTTTTCGCCAATCCTACTAGAACTGACACATTATTGACAAAATTTTGTTGAGCAAAGTCAAACATTCCATTACATCAGCCGTTTCTAGGTAATTTTGTACATGAATAATATTTGAGTACTATTTTATAATTTTTTTAATTACTCGTATTGATGGGCAGAAAAATAGTATGTGTATCTTGGACAAAAAGCACCATTCCCAGACGCCTGTGTTGTTGGGCTCGGCATTCGCCTCGCCCAACAATATTCACAGTCGTCTGGGAATGTTACGATTTTCATCCTAGATACACAATGTACTATTTTGTCACACGTTTTTTATCACAAAGTTTTTATTTGCTAGGCATCGATTTTCTTTCTATTTTTAACAGAGCCGCTGAATAATTACTCAACTAAAAGTGCCCAGTGACACAACGCCGCTGATATTTCCAATTTGTCAGGATTGCAGTACTTGCCTATTTGAAGTTCTGTTGAAAGGACTTACTTTTAAACAGTTTTCTTGAAAAATCATTACTTTTAACAAAAAAATTAAAATTGCTGTAACTTCTGACGCATTGGAGTTAAATTAGTAAGTATAGGTATGTATTGTATGTATGTATTATCTGTAACCTCATTTACCTTGCGGTGTCGAGACTGGTGCTATATGCGCTGGCATCTGGCGGTACAATGATCAACTTGCCCCGGAGGCGGGATACATAGTTGGATCGCGCCTTTGGTGCTTGTGTAAAATAAATGGCCAAGGAGTGACCAGGGGAACTATGATAAAACACATGTGACAAAAAAATATTTTGTAAAAATTAATTACTTTTGAGAGCAGATATCTCGAAAACGGTGCGTCGGACCGAAAGAATGAGTATAACTAATCTTGTGGAAAATGTTATAAGCTTTTATTTTTCTCTAAGGAATTTTTCGCCATAACGCACTGTTTTCGAGTTATATGCGAAAAAACAAAAAAGTACCTTTCTCCCCCCTACCACCCTGAAGCGAACGGTCTAGGGGTGGGGATTTTAGTATATTTACGTCCTAACTACCCCAATACATTTATGAAGCGAAATATCTCCTCCTACCTTCATGCACTCTATACCCCCCATTCATTGATTAGCCTAGAAGGCCTAAATATATATACAGTGTGGTCCATTAAGTGTGCAACAAATGAGACACTTTTTTATTAGTTGTACAATCGAAATTTAAATACGGCCACAAGTTAGTGCATGTTCGATAACCATATCAGATGCCCTTAGAATGGCTTCAGTTAAACAATATACAGGGCAGGACAAAAATATGAAATTCGTTCAAGAATAAAGTTACCTTACTTCATAAAATATTGCAAAATGTTATTGAGAAAAGTTGTTTAGAATCAAAAGTTATGCTCAAATACAAAGTCATGGCCTCCTATTCAAATTTTGATTTTTTTTTTGTAAAATTTTGTATTATCCCCTTATGATACATATTTTATTATTCTGATTTTATTAAGAGTTTTTTCATATGTAAATTATCATTAGTAAAGCATTTGCCTTGTTAAAAAGAATATTTGCGAAATTCTAAAGTTCTGTTAAATATCGTTGCAACAAACATGAAGTGGACGCTTACCTAAAAAAATATAAATCCAAGTAAAATTTATAAATACGCTTCAAGTTGCTAAAAGTTATTTAAAAGTGATCTGGTTGTGGCTGCTTTAAATACATATAAAATCAGAATAATAAAAATATGTATCATACGGGGGTAATACAAAATTTTCCAAAAAAGAATCAAAATTCGAATAGGAGGCCATGACTTTGTATTTGAGCGTAACTTTTGATTCTAAACAACTTTTCTCAATAAAATTTTGCTATATTTTTTGAAATAAGGTAACTTTATTCTTGAACGAATTTCATATTTTTTGTCCTGCCCTGTATATTGTTTGACTGAAGTCATTCTAAGGGCATCTAATATGGTTATCGAACATGCACTAACTTTTGGCGGTATTTAAATTTTGATTGTACAACTAATAAAAAAATTTCCCATTTGTTGCACACTTCATGGACCACACTGTATATGTACAGCACTTCAGGCCTGAAGGCCCATGGCTTGAATGGTTTGTTTCCGTCTCTTTCTGTTTTTTGCATGTTCTTCCAATTGCTTATTCTCAGTTGTTTTATATCGTTTTCCACGTCTTCCCACCATGTTTTCCTTGGTCTTTCTCTCCTCTTTCTCCCCCTAACTGTTGGTGGAATATCCGTTTTGTTAAAGGGTGGTCCTCTAATCTTGTAATGTGCCCCAACCATCTGAGCCTATTCTGATTAATAACGCTTACAATCCCGGGCTTCTTAAAAAGCTCTGCTAACTCAGTGTTATTTCTTCTCCTCCACGTATTTTGCTCCTTAATTCCTCCATAAATGCATCTCAAAACCTTCCTTTCCCACACTTCTACCTTTTTCTGATTTTCCTGCGTCAACACCCACAACTCGCTACCGAAGAGAACGACCGGTCTTATCACTGTTTTGTACAATTTTAGTTAAACTGTTCTTGATATGTTATTTGCTCGAAGTAATTTACTATAGCTCCCCATATACCTTGATCCCACCACTATTCGCCTCTCGATTACCTCGTTGTAGTTTCCGTCTACAGTAATATCCACTCCCAAATACACTACCCTATCGACCTCTTTAAAACTGAACCATTTATCTTGCTTTTCACTTTTCACTTTTAATTCGTCCTCATGTGGGTGTCGTTTTCTGCTCAGCACTACGTACTTAGTTTTTGTTTCATTAATTTTTAGGCCAATCTCGCTTGCATTGCTTTCTAAACGTTTAAATATTTCTTTAAGTTCTTCTTTTGTTTTTGCTAAAAGCACGATATCATCCGCATATGCCAAGCATTGGTATGAATTTCTTAATGCGTTATATTCGGTTTTAATTTTGCTTTTTCTTAAAATGGCTTCAAGGACTGCATTGAACAAGATAGTTGATAATGGATCTCCCTGCTTTAATCCTTTATTACTTATGAACTCATTGGACATTAACCATTAAACTTTACTCTATTGGTTGTTTTTGTTATTGTCATTTGAACTAGGGAGATCAAATCGTTAGAAAATTTTAAGTAATCTAATGCCTTATAAATCTCTGATCTACGGATAGTGTCAGAAAAAAACACAGCAGAAGCACACGTAAAATACAAAGTAGCTGCCAGAAAATCAAAAACGATATGTAGAAATAAAAAAAGAGAAGCTCTACAGCAGAAAATCGAAAAGTTAGAAGAAAATCACCAAAGGAAGAAAATAAGAGAGTTTTACAGAGGGTTAAAAGAAGAAAAAGGAGGCTGCAATAACAAAACACTATTCAGGACCGAGAACGGGAATATAATACCAGAAGAAAGAGAAATGCTAGATATGTGGGTGAAACACTTTAAAGGAATTTTAGGGAATGAGAAAAAAAAAGAAGGCCTAAGTAGGAGTTAAAAAAACAAAACAAAACAGAATTAGGATGTATATTAATATCATGAAAAATAAATCTTAATAAGGGAAATTATAAGGGCACTCACCTGTTAAAATTCTATTGGCATTATACACATTATTATCTTTCCTAAATTACTTCGGCACGAAGTGTACGAAGTATTGAAATTCCTTCATATCGAAAACCACTCTGAGTCAAATATCTCTAAAATTCGAGCCAACCGACTAATGAACCCACTATACCAAATCTCCGTCTCGGCCGTGCGGATCTTTTGGTGAAGACCCCAGCCCACTAGATCCCTCCTTCGTATTGGGGGGTGCCTAAACGTGCTGTGCGGTGTATGTATGTTCGTATGTGTACACGATTCCGATCGCCAGGAACCTTCCTGAAGTCTTGTATCGTTTTCATACGATAGGTCCTCCGAAAATGAAGGCAACATCAACTTTTGAGGTATGGTCGTCGGCAAAAAAATTCTTTTTTGGTTTTTTTTTTGATAAATAACTGGTTCATAACATTTCATTGTATTAGCGAAACGGAGTGATGCTGAGTGTCGGAAGTATTCTTGGAAAGCACGGAAGGGCGCTTTTCTTGGGTGGGGGGTACCGTATATTTTGCAAATAAGATGGATGTGTTTACAAAGATTCCATTGAACACTTGCGTCCACACAGGTACATGAATACCCATGCAAGCAAACTTCACATTCTGTACATCTTAATCTACAGGAACAATTTAAGTTTCTCTGTTCAACAATGTAGATTTCGTAAGATGTTGATGATTGAACCTCCCATTCATTTTCTGTTGGTACAACAGTGGATAATTTTAATGTTTCGTTAGTTTTATGTCGAGATCGAATGTCTTTAATCTTAAAAGATATTTTACCTTTATTTATTATTATTAACCTTTCAAAAAGTTTATCTCTGGTAAACTTCATTATGGCGTTTATTGATTTGTCAAGGCGCTTTACTTTCTTTCCACTAAGATAAATATACTTTGTTGTACGGTGCATACGTTCTATATGCATGTTGGTATTGAGCCCTACATTCACTCGAAAATAATACGCCCAGGAATCAATATCATTTAAATAATTTGACTGAAAATGTTTTCCAAACTCCACAGTTTCTTTTTTTTATAACAAAGACAAATTAAAATTTTCCATCATGGTTGGGACTACATTCTGATCTCTCTCTTGCAATATCGTGCGTAATTGTTTATATACAATAACCTACAAAATAGTTTTTTATAATAACTCATAATTAAATAACTTGATGAATAAGAATATTTAATTTAAATTTATTATTTTTAATACATACCCTTTCGTCTTTAGAATCAATTTTATTAAGATTATGTCTCCACGCACGGTCAACATGCTATGTACAATATAATCTAAAAGTTAAATACAATATGGTGAATTAAAATTGTTCAAAGAAAATACTATTTATAATTACTTAACACGCCTCGGTCTAAGCTCAGCGGTAGGTTCTACAATGGCGTCAGCGGAAGGAGGGGTGTAGGCGTTATCCTTGTCGATGCTGCTGCTAATTGATTGGTGTAAACTTTTAATACTTTTTTTGCACTACTAGTCTCAGAACGCACTGTTATTGGTCTATCTTTAGGTCGTGAATTTGATTTTCTCCACCAAGGGAGAGAAAGTAAAATAAACAATTTTCACCGTGGTAACTGATAAATTGCTAAGTTACCAAATATGACTATTTTAATTTTGACGTTTCAAAGAGCTGTATTGTCAGGTTGACAGTTAACATATTTTCGAAATTTGTTGGGAATTTAGGTATTAAGCCGTTTGGTAGTGCAAAAAATAGTATATACACCACGGTAGCGAATCGTCTTATAACCTTCGCGCTTTAGATACTTCGCGCTGCGCGCTCAGTATCTAATATGCGCTCAGGTTATAATACTGCACTTCGCTACCTTGATGTATAATATATCGAGAGATCCAAAAAAAAACTGTTCCTCAGCGGGCTGTGGAAATTCAACGTATGAATAATATGTTGGTGACACTGTACGTCAATGTCAAATTCGAGGTTAGCAGGTTAGGATTTGTGTCATTTTGTGTCATAACTGACGGAAAACCTAACCTGATAACCTCGAATTTGACATTGACGTACAGTGTCACCAACATATTATTCATAAGTTGAATTTCCACAGCCCGCTTAGGAACAGTTTTTTTTTTGATCTCTCGATACTTTTATTTCTACTGACACTATAATACATACAAAAAAAAACTTAATATTATATATACAAAAAAAAACACGTAAAGAAATATATACACAAGGAGTCGTGTAGACTCGGGCGCTGGTGGCGCGGGAGGTGATGGGGCGGCCTTTTCTAGTAGCCGGAGGCGGGGAACGCGGCCTGGACGCAGTCCGGTCTTTCCGGGGAGCGGTTCGGGGCACGGTTTGTAGCGGGCGCTGGGAGGTTCTCCTGGAACGTCGGCGGCGCGAGTAGGTCTCTCGGGGACGTCGGCTGGAGCGGGGCGTTGTCGGGGCACGGGGTCGGGCTTCCGCAGGGGGAGTCCGGGGAAGGGTGGTCCGTCGCCAGCGGGGGCCGCGACGTGGGCTGCTGTCGGGGCAGGAGTGGCTGGATGGCCCTGATGACAAAGTCCGGAAGAGCGCTGGTTGGTTCTCGCCTTAAGTCCTGAAGTGGCTGGATGCCCCTGATGACAAAGTCCGGAAGAGCGCTTGCTGGTTCTCGTCCTAAGTCCTGAAGTGGCTGGATGGCCCTGATGACAAAGTCCGGAAGAGCGCTGGCTTGTTCTCGTCCTAAGTCCTGAAGTGGCTGGATGGCCCTGATGACAAAGTCCGGAATAGCGCTGGCTGGTTCTCGTCCTAAGTCCTGAAGTGGCTGGATGGCCCTGAAGAGAGCTGCTAGTTGGTCCTGGAAGGCTGGATGCTGCTGGGACTCTCCGGGGTTGAGTGATTTCTTCTGGCCTGGGGTAACTCTATTTAAAGGAGCCCCGTCCTTTGTTTGCGCTTTCTGGACGCTCATTGGTCCGAGGTGAAGGGACGACTGCTTATTTTCCCCGTATTAGCGCCTTGATGAGTGTCGCAATGGCTGGCCGTTGAAATGCCGATTTTAATGATACCCCATTTGCTATGTTTCGTTTGGCTTTAATTAAAATAAGGATTTGTTTCCCTCGAGCTCTGCGTATAAAATTACTTAAGCATTATTGTTACTGAGTGTGTTAAACAGTTCTTGTTTTTATTATTTGCGCGCTGATTTTTTCTGTTTTTTGATACCAAATACTCCTGCATTTGATTCTTCCTACCGCTAATTAATATTTAATTTGTAATATTTGTACATTCGCCTGCTGTATTTGGCCTTTGTCCCGATTTAGCCGTTAGAAAATACCTCTTTGTTCTGTCCTGGGCCCGGCAAACTTCGCCCGCATGGCGAGCCGCGATATTTTCGTCGGCTGAGGGAAAAAATCGTTTTAATCGGCCTGTATGCTTGTTAGCGACTTGAGGGTAATTTGATTAGGTAGCGGCTAATTTTTCCTATGCCTGTGGTTTCTATAGGGCGCACTATTGATTAGGAGTGTCGTTGTTAATTAAAATTAGATTTCAAGTTGGCGTAGTTTGGGCTGCTTTTAGAGGCTCCGCTCGTCGCCCTGCCCTGGTGTTTTATTGCGGGGTGATTTGCTGCACTTTAGAAACTGGCATGCTGTTTGCATTTTATTGTTTTATTTCTGCAGAGGTTGTTATTTGGAAATTTGTGTACTTTTAAACTGGCATGCCGTAATTTATTGTTTTATTTCTGCAGAGGTTTTTATTTGAAATTTGTGTAGGATCGTGGCGTTTCGGTAAACAGATGTTTTTTGTTCTTTTGTTTCTTCGTCGTCTAGTTGGCGACGCAGATTTCCTTTGTTGATTTGATCTGTTCACCGATTCATATTAACCTGTATGTAGCAGGTTGCATTATTTTTATCCAGGCGTTGTAAAATGAAGGGGCCATATCTGACATAAAAACTTGAGGGCATAACACCCTGCCCAATTTTTCTTTAACTTGGAGAACTAATATTGACATTCCCTGTTCATCTGTACGATTTGATAAAAGAAACGTACAGGGAAAGCCCTCCCGTATATCATCTAATATTAGGATTATAGTCGATTCAAATTCATACTGGTTAAGACCATGTGTACTATCGCTGCAAATGGAGTCATCACCATATTTCTCTAATATTTCTAATTGTCCCTCAGTTATTATTATAAGTACAAAGTCTTGCTTTTGTAGGCATGAATATTTTTCACAAATAAGTATGGATGTCGGCGGGTACACGGGTCGACCCGGGTAATAGTCAACCCGGGTATATTTTCAGGACCCGGGTACCCGATTAGTAAATTATGTAATGCCCAAAAAGTCAGCCTTTTTCGGAGAAGATAATAAAAACTTAAAAAGAATAGGAATAAGTTCTAGAAAAACACAACAATGCAGTAACAACAAGAATCAACCCATCCCATACCACAGAATGTTGATTATTGTTTCATGTAAGGCAATAAATCCGCTTCACAGAAATATTCAACCCGTCAATAGCACCATTAAATCGCATCAGTATTGGTTGAACTAACAAAAACATTATCTGTGTGATGTTGATGCTGCTACCAATTTCGCATAAAAAGTCACGTACTTGAATTTGATAACACTTGGAAGTCTGAAAATATTTAGGACAGACGACTTGCAGTTTGAATTGACGAGTAGGTACTATTTCAAATTAGTTCACTTTAAAACTCGCGGCATTAAAATGCTTAGAGCATAGAGCTTGAACATTGTATGGAACTACAAAAGTACAAACAAATAAGAAAACAATGTCATAAAAAAATCGCCTGTATGAAAATATTTTCTTTCGCCAGAAAATAATAAGGCAAAATGTAAAATCTTCGGGTACCCGAGGGTACCCGGGTTTGATTTTAGACCGGGTACGACATCCCTACAAATAAGTGTCTTGTGTCTTGTAAAGAAAAACAAATCTACTGCCTTCCATTGCATTAATCCACGATTCAATGCTTAGCACATCATTTGTATGCCTTACTGAACTGTTATTTAAATTAAAGCACTGTTCAATGTTATAATAGTAGTTTATGTAACTAGTCCTCAAAGCAAGGCTTTAGGGGACGAGTCGTAATGTTTCCGGACGAGGCGGAGCGAAGCGCAGCCGAGTCCGTAATATGAAGATGAGTCCTCTAAAGCCATTTGAGGACGTGTTGCATACAAGGTTTTTTTGTATTAGCTCTCCAAACATTATAATATGAAGTTTCAATTACCGTTAAAGCGGCATTATATTAGGAGGCCGCGCGAAAATGTATTTTTCGCTCCTCAAACTGGTTTGGGGAGCGAATACAAAAAAGATATTTTCTCGTTAACAAATGCAATCTCTCTAGTTTGCTGTTAGAAACGGAATCTCTAATTTAATCTAAGATGGCGTTAAATGGTATTTTAGATGGAATCTTACAGGCTAATTGTTTTTTCAGCTGCTGTTAATTTTAAATGTCCTAAATCAGTATCATGCCCAATATGTGTTTTAGTCCTTGTTACTTTACAGTTTCTACTTGTGGATATGGTTAATTTTATTTCTGAAGGACGATATCCATTTATTGCTACCTTGGATTTTTAGATGGCGAATACTTTGTCCCTTTGTCTTAAAAATACCAGATCGATGACATCTGTAGTATATTCTTTGACTTGAATTCAAGTTACGACAAATTCCAACCCTATTTGTAAATGAAACACAGTCTTTCTTTTCTACATCTGTTTTCCATTGCATGAACTCCTTAAAACTAGAAAATTCTAAGTCATCTGAATGAATGGTTAATTCATGCAGTGATTGAAAATGATTCAAAAGCTGTTGGCTCGATGGTGGCTATTTACACTAGTTGGTTGATGTATTTTGAAGTGAAATTTAAAATGCCTCAAATGTGAAATTTTTTTATGACATACGGCACATTTAAAATTAAATAACTTTTCACAGGTAAAAGTGCTCTATTTATATAAAAACAAGTGTTAAGTATTAATATTTCCAAAAATTCGATGAAGACAAAAATCTCCCTGAGTTTTTATAAAAAAAATTTCATATTTTACTTCGCTAAATGGAATTTTATTTTGTATTTCATATGTTAAATTATCCGAACGACAGAATCCAGGTAAATAATTTATTAAATAGAGAATTTTGTAAAACGAAGGTTTGTTAAGGATTCCCACTGTATTTACTTATCATAAAAACATAAATAAGATACACATTAGATTATAACAAAACAATACTTATGGCCAGTATTATAAACGATGAATAAATCACTAGATAACTATTTGTGTAGTAAATTTACTTCCCCAATAAACTAATAGACAAATAAACAAAAGCGCATAAAAATTTGTTTACTAATAAATAAAATGTCATAAACATTAACGTTTTCATGCGCTTTTGTTTACTTTAACAACGAATTAAAATTAACCTGTACGGATTTATTAGCAAAAAAAAGTTATTTTGCATTTGTAATGCGCAAATCTACGGAATAAATTAATTTATTCTGAAAGTAATAAATAGTTTTATAATACCAAGCATTCAATGTATAAGGAAATATTTTTTTCCTCACAGCTTGAAGTATCAAATTATCAGTAAAAATAAATATTTGTACGTAATGTCAGCTCAAGAGGCCTTGTAGGTCCACGGGTATGATCTTTCTTCACGCCTTTTTCTTCCTACCTTTTGTCTCCCAATTTTCGGCTATGTCCAGTCGGGTTAGATCTTCTTTTATGTCGTGTAGCCAAGTTTTTGATGGTCTACCCTTTTTATTTCTGCCCTCAGGTTCTCTTCTCAGGATCTTTTTGGGTATTCTTGTCTCTCATCCTGGCCATGTGCCTCAGCCACCATAGTCTTCCTTGCTTGATTGTAATACCAATTTTGGCTAATTATAAGATCACTGTAAAGGAAGTTGTGTGCGGGTATCACACCAGATTGTTTAATCTAGTACAGTCAGACCTCGCCGTACGCAGCTTTGCGGTTCGCTGATTTGATTTTACGCGGGGCACCTTTGTGCTCCTTTTTCTTTGCCGTTCGCGGACGGAATTGGCAACGTTAACTGTTTCAACTTTCACACACTAACGGCCGGTCTTATAAAGACCACTAATCTGACGTTAACTTTAATTCGCTGTTAAAATGAACAAAAGCACATAAAAATTGGTTTACTAATGAATAATATGTCATAAGCGCCAACGTTTTCATCAGCTTTTGTTTAGTTTAACAGTGATTTAAAGTTAACGTCAGGTTAATGACCTTCATAAGTAAATAAGTAAATAAAGCAGAGGTATGCGGTTTATGTCATGAACACCTAAACATTATTTATCACAAACTTGTAAACACACTTATCGAGCCCATTTCTTTGAATCTCTTACTACCAAATCGGACCTGAAATAAATTGTAAAATTATAACTTGAATAAACAAATGGGCATTCGTGCTCTAGATTCAAGTGGCAGGTTGCATAGTATAAATAAATCTAGTTAATAGAACCTAACCCCGTTTTTATCATTTATGTGTTTACTTGCGCATCGCGGTCTTGTGCTTTGCGGCATTCTTCTGGAACGTAACCACCGCGAACGGCGAGGTCTGACTGTACTAGAATCAGTGATGAGAAACGAAGGTAATACTGAAGAACTCGTATCAATGTCTGGATTATGCTGACGATATGTCGATTATAGGATGTGACGATGATAGCATGGACAAGAGAAGGATAAAATAAAACAGCTAAATAAGGAAGCAACAAAGGTGGGATTGACAATAAACCAAGAAAAGACAACTATATCATATTAAGAAAAACAAGACAAGAAGTGGGAAGTACATTTGATGGAAGAGTAGGATTTTACTAAAATATTTTCCCGGATTTAATGACATTTGACATATCTTTAGCATTAATAGAATTAACTATACCTTCAGTAGTCCGTTTTTTTTTACATGTAGAATTTATAGTTTTATTAAAAGAGCAAAGTTCAACTTCATTTTGTATTATGTTTATTAATTTATCAGTTGATTGATCGACATTTTCAGTCATAATAAGATTCCAGTCGTATGCTTTCTTCGAGTCAATTTCTTGTGATTAACTATCGTGTGTTCCAAAAAAAACTCATTCGCAGCATGCCATGATCAAATTGAAGTTTGCCGTAACTTGAGATATACTCATTGATGCAAGTGAGCTACCAAGTCAGAGAGAACTAAATTACATCTTGACCTTGAATTATTTTCCTAAAATTGTACAAAACGCTAACAAAAACATTTTTTTATTGACCGTTACGATTATTACACTCGTTATTGTGTACATGCCATCTTATTTTCCTCTTTGCTTGATACAAGTAAACTTAATGCAGTGTAAATTTTTAGTTGTCACAGGGACAGATGTTTTCATAAACAAAATGCAATCTGACATTCACCTACAGACTTAAGTTAAGATATGACTAGATTTTCTATCTTTCTTTCCAAGGCCTGCCCTTTTTTTTTGGAACACATGATATTTTAATACTTATAGTTTTTAATTCGTTATCAAGGCAATCTCTAAAATTGTTACTAATATAAAAATTTAGTTAGAAAAATATTGGATTGTGATTAACATTATTATTAAACAGGAGAGATATTAAAAACACCAAACCTTCCCCATGTATCACATTTAATAAATCATCATCATTAGTCGTACAGCCCTACAGGGGGGCCTTGACTTTCTCGAGCTTCTTTCGCCATTCTTTCCGGTTCTGTGCAGCCATTTTCCAGTTGGGGGCTCCCATTTTTATTGCGTCTGTGTCAACCCCATCTTTCCAACGAAGTTTCGGTCTTCCTCGTCCTCTTGTGCCAATTGGTTGGGCCTCATAGACCCTTCTGACTGGATTATTGGCATCGTATCTTGCCACATGACCTGCCCATCTAAGCCTTCCAACCTTAATGATCGTTACTATGTCGTTGTTTCCTTCCCTTTTGTACATATTATCAATTTCAAAGTTATATCTACGCCTCCAGACATTTTCTTCCCGCACTGCACCAAAGATCTTCCGCAGGATTTTTCTTTCAAAGGATGTTAGCAGCACTTCATCCGCTTTTGTCAGTGTCCATGCTTCGGAGCCGTAGATCAAAACTGGGATAATTAGTGTTTTATATATTCGTACTTTCGTGGTACGAGACAGGCTCGGCCTGCCTAAATACCTGGAGAGTCCATAGTAACATCTATTAGCCAACATAATCCGTCGTTTTATTTCTTTTGAGATATCATTATTCTTATTCACTGAGGTTCCGAGATAAATAAACTCTTGTACTACTTCGAAGTTGCGGTCGCCAATTGTAATATTCTGACCCACATCCCGCACTCTATTGTTTTTTGTGGCAGCCATGAATTTGGTCTTATTTTCATTTACATGTAGGCCCATGTTTTTTGCTGCTTTCTCGAGTATTGCGAAGGATTCTTTAGCTTTTCTTACTGTTCTACATGCGATATCTACATCATCTGCGTATGCCATAGTTTGGGTGGATTTATTGAAAATAGTACCCCTAGCATCAAGCTTCGCTTCCCGAACTACTTTTTCCAACGCTATGTTAAACAGGAGGCACGCCAACGCATCGCCCTGTCTAACACCTACATTTGTCTCAAAAGAGTTAGAATTCTCATTCTGTAGTTTCACGGTACACGTCACTTTAGATAGTGTCATTTTTGTAAGGTCGATAAGAGTTTCAGGTATTTGTAGTTCATTCATGGCCTCATATAGTCTTGGCCGTAGTATACTATCATAGGCAGCCTTAAAGTCAATGAAGAAGTGGAACGTGTCGATATTATATTCATTACATTTTTCTAGAATCTGACGTAGTATGAAAATTTGATCTGTCGTTGACCGTCCGGGTCGGAATCCACACTGGTACTGCCCGATTTTAGGTTCAGCATATGCCCGTATGCGGGTTGCCAGGATATGCGATAATATTTTGTAGGCAGTATTCAAAAGGGTAACACCTCTATAATTGCTGCATTCTAACTGGTCCCCTTTCTTGTGCAGAGGACATATGACTCCCATATTCCACTCATCAGGCATTTGTTTCTGATGCCATATTTTGACGATAATTTGATGAGTTGCTTTTACTAAAGCTGTTCCACCCGCTTTAAACATTTCAGCTGTTATAGCGTCACTTCCAGGACTTCTATTGTTATTTAGCTTCTTTATAGCGTGCTGTACTTCATCTATACTTGGTGGTTCTACGGGGTCTTTATTTAGCACTTCCATTTCTTCCGCTATATGGCTGCCAGCGTTTCCCAGTAGCTCTGAGAAGTACTCTACCCATCTATTAAGAATGTTCTCTTTGTCAGTAAGGATGCATCCCTGCTTATCTTTGCACATATTGACTTTGGGTTTAAAGTCTTTTCTTATATTGTTTAATTTTTGGTAGAATTTTCTAGTTTCCGAACGATATCTTAATTCTTCTATCTCCTCTAATACTCTAACTTCAGCTTCTCTTTTTTTCCTTTTATGTACCCTTTTTTCTTCTCTCCTCAGTTTTCTGTAGGTTTCTTCAGAATCTCTTGTTCTGTGATGTTGTTTCCTCTGGTATGCCTTATTTTTTTTATCTGTCACGGTTTGACATTCTTCGTCGAACCAATCATTACGTACTTTCTTCTGTTCTTGTCCCAGGGTGCTTTCAGCTGCTTGTTTTATGACTTCGCTGCATCTTTGCCACATATCATTTATTGATTCATTTTCATTCAGGTTTAGGTTGGAGCTGATATAGTTTTTATAAGCGTTCATAGTTGTTTCATTTTTTAGAGCGTTTGTATTATATTTAGTGGCTTTCCTGCCTTTAGTCTTTTTGACATTGGAGATCCGGGCCCTTAGTCTAGTGCCAACTAGGAAATGATCGGAGTCAATATTGGCTCCTCTGTAAGTTCTTACATCCATCAGATTAGACACATGTCTGCTGGATATGAGCACATGGTCAATTTGATTTTCCGTTTCTCCGTCAGGAGATGTCCATGTGATTTTGTGTATTCGTTTGTGATTAAATATTGTGCTCCCGACAACCATGTTCTTTGATGCAGCAAAGTTTATTACTCGTGACCCATTGTCGTTGCTTTCATCATGTATGCTGAATCTACCGATGTGTTCTTGGTATATTTCTTCTTTGCCAATCTTGGCATTCAGGTCACCTATTACTATTTTAATGTCACTGGCTACACATTTATCATAGGCCTTTTCCAGATTCTCATAGAATAGGTCTTTATCCTCAGTGGGAGCATGTACATTAATGATACTTGTCTTAAAGAATTTTCCTTTTATTCTGAGAATGCAAATCCTGTCACTTACTGCTGTAAATCCAATAACTAACTGCCTCATACGTTTGGTCACCATGAAACCAGTACCAAATTGGTGCTTCGTTGGGTGACAACTATAGTATACGTCACAGTTCTTTTTATGTATAATACCTTCTCCAGTCCAACGCATTTCCTGAATAGCCAGTACGTCTACTTTGTATTTGGATGTTTGCTCTTCTAGTAATCGCAATGATGCATTTCTGTATAAAGTTCTGACATTCCATGTAAACAGTTTCAAATCATTATCCTTTAAACGTTGCTTAGGTCGTCGTCGATCGGTCCGTCCGGCTTTTTCCACTTGAGACTTCGCAACAATACTTTTTTTCCGGAAAAGGGTTGTTAGCCCTTCGCCAACCCCCAACCTGGAGGACCAGTCCAGTTTTTCTTTCACGGTGAGTATTTTAATTCCCCACTACCCTCCGACTTCTGCTGGATTGCAGCGCCGGCGAGCTTCCCCCAATTCCCATGGGGACGCACCCGATGGAGGTAACTGGCAAATCCCCACACGGGACATTTAATAAATGCTAGATTAATACAGCAGCGACATGTTTCGACTAAAAAGTCATCATCAGGCTAACTACAATTAATATTACAAATTAGTAAAATAGAACCGTTAAAAGGCAAGAACTTACATGTTAAAACAGTAGTTTAAAAGATAAAACCATAATTAAGCAAATCAGAGTTGAACCTTGAGGAGGTGCATGTGTTAAACCATATGTGTCAAGTCACATGGAAAATTACAGACCTAGTCGGTCGTGAAGGCGAAAATTACATGCTAAAAAACAATCTAATTAGTAAAAATAACTTAATCAAAGGTAAAACTTACGGGAAAATCTTAACAAACTAGTTGAAAATAATTAAAACATATTTAAGGCATATTTAAAAACAAAATTAAACTATCATGCTTCGTGAGGCGAAGTAAGACAGAGAATGCCCGGAAATCGAGCAAATTTGAAAATATAACCAAGCCGGTAAACCAGAAAACTGTAACAATAAAGTCTGTAAAACGAGGTGACAACACTAAGAACTAACGCAAGAACAGCAAATCGTGGTTTAAGTTCAGGACTTCGTTAAGAGATGACTGGGGGTTGGAATTATGATTTTTAAGAATTTCTTGAGTTTCCAACAAATTCAATTTAAGCCCCTTATTGCAGACATGAAGGATGTCAAAATTGGTGGAGGAATTGAAGGAATGGTCGGAGTCTAAAATATGATTGGCAAAAGCAGATTTTGACGGAGAAATCGCTAAGTTGTTGTTTTTAATACAAGTGAGGGGTTCTTTGAATCTAGTTTTAAACCTCCTACCCGTCTGGCCCACGTAAGAAGCGTTGCAGTCTCCACAATTCAGTTTGTATATACCTGACTGATCTAAAATGTTGATTTTGTCTTTAGTATTAACCAGGTAAGATTTGACATTCTGTTTGGAGGAAAAAGAAATGTTTAAGTTGAATTGTTTGAAAATATTCTGGAATTGGTGAGAAAACCGACCAATGTAAGGGAGAGATTGATAAATTTTATTAGAAGTTATTGTAGGAGTTAAAGTGGTATAAAGTTTAAATTTATAAGACGAAAAAATTTTGTTTTGAAGTTTTTTAATAAGATCCAAAGGGTAACCATTATTAAAGGCAATCTGATAAATAATTTGAAGTTCACTATTAAAAGAGCACTGGTTAAGTTATAAAGTCCAATAAAGAAAAACCTGAAGGCAGCCATTTTGTGTGACATAGGGTGAAAGGAACAAAATGAAATAACATTGTCTGTAGTAGTAGGTTTTCGGTAGATACCAATGGAGAGAGAATGATCGTTCCTAGTGATGGACAAGTCCAGAAAGTTTAAAACCTTTTCGGTTTCCTGTTCGACTGGAAATTTGATGTTGCTGTGAACTGAATTCAAGAAACTGTGACAATTAACAAGATCAGAGTCGTCACCGTCGAAGACAACAAAGATGTCGTCGACATACCTCTTATAATAAATAAAATGTTTTTTAATTAAAGGGTTAGTGAAGATATGGTTGACTTCTAAATTTGAAAGAAAAATTTCTGCTAAAAGAGGAGACAGATTATTCCCCATGGGTAAACCTGTGATTTGTTTAAACATTTGGTAATTAAAGAGAAAAAAATTTTTACTATGACATAATAGTAAAACTTGTTTTAAGAAATTACAAGCATCATCTGACAAGTTACTGGATAAGAGGTAATTGTCAACGGCAACCATACAGTCATCAAAGGGGACGCTAGGAAATAAATTGATAATATCAAAGGAGACTAATTTATAATTACTAGATAAATTTAATTGAATAAGTTCATTAGCAAATGACTGAGAGTTACTATGCATCCGACGAAAGAAGATCCCTGGTCATCAATGCTGTCTGTGTGGTATAAGATTAAAAAATTCCTAGTCAAATCAGCATCCATAATTTGACAATTAATTGAGGGTGACAGAGTTGTCACACAATATACTTTTTGAGGTTAGGTATGCGGTTCTACCTTTCATTTGGCTTTTAATTAAAATTAAAGACACAGGATTCTTTAACAATACTTATTTCATTTTTATTATTTAACAAATGAAATGGTTTGGACACAATAAGAATGGGTGAAGAGCAAGAAAATTATGGGCAAGAAAGTAGAAGAAAGCCTAATTGAAAAAGGAATGACTTGGAGTGAAGGGAAAAGACCGCCAAAAATAAAAAAAGAATGGCCAAGGCGTTTATACGATGTATAAGGGAAAGAAGTTATTTTAATTATTGGTAGAAAATTAAAATTCTGTTATTTTAATCGTCGACTTCATATACTTTGTCTTTTCTATGCAATTTGGCTAACTTCAATAAATCTAATCTAAATGAAGTTGGATCATGAGGGATGTTGTTGTTATTTAACCAATCTATAATGCGTCGTTTTGTCCATGATGAAGAAGGCTGCTTTTCAACGAGGGTAGAATGATATGGGGCATTGTCCATGATTATGAGAGACGGTTCTTCTAAATTATTGAGTAAATTGTCAAGAAGCCATTTCTTAAACATTTCTGAATTCATCTCTCCATGATAATCTTCTTTCAAACATTTTGTTGCAAATAACAGAGATGCATTTTTAATGAATCCTGCTGTACACTCAGCATGAACAACAATAAAGCGCTTTCCTTCATAACCTTCAGGCTTTCTAATACTTTGTATGCTTGAGTCTTGCCATGATGTACCAGGATTTCCTTTAGAATAGATCCAAGTTTCATCCATGAAAACTGCTTGCAATGGTGACGATAAATTGATGTTTGCCATATAACTTTTTAAAAACTGAAGACGCAAACTGGCGATATTTGATTTTTCAACTAATGCTCTACGATTTTGTCTTTGAGAAATTTAAACCCAAGGTCATGCAGAACAACGTTTAAACTGCTTCAGCCTATTAATGTGTTTTTCTGGAATAAATATAAAAATTCACATTTATAAAATCAAATAAACTTTATAAGTACGCTTTACTTTCACTGTACATCTTATATACAGTTTCCCTGATGACCAGTTTAGAAGACTCTGGCAGGTCTGCAGTTTTCGATTTCTTGCGAGATCCTTTTTTACTTACTTACTTAATCCTTCCTCATTCTACCGCCGGGGCAGTGCAGAGGTCGAGTTTGTGTGGTGGTTTACCCGATAAACGCCTTCCAAGCTTTCCTATCCTGGGCTAGACGTTTTGCTTCATTCCAATTCTTCCCTTTCCTTTGAAGTATTTTGGTCATTCCATTTACCCATGTACATTTTGGACGACCTCGAAGTCTTCTACCGATCACACCCGCATCACAAACCTTTTTCGGTAATCTGTTGTTATTCATACGCCAGACATGACCTAGCCAGCGCAGACCGTGTTTTTCTATTTCACTTAGCAAATCACTAACGCTTAGTTCTTCGCGCACCGTGTTATTGCGTATTCTGTCAATTCGCGTTTTCTTTAAGATGCCTCGTAGAAATCTCATTTCCACCGCTTGTATGCGTGATTTTTGGGTTTGCGTTAACGTCCATGATTCACAGCCGTATATTAGTGTTGGCATAAGCAGAAATTTGAATAGTTTTACTTTTGTTTGTTTCGAGAGTTCCTTCTTTTTAATGACTGGCTTCACTAGCGAGTAATACAGTTTATTTGCTGCTTGGATTCTTGTATCTAGTTCTTCATCTATGTTACCTGTGCTGTTTATAACACATCCGAGATATTTAAAGCTGTTTACTTGTTGTATTGGCTCGTTTTCAATGTAAATAAATACTGTGCATTGATATCTGGCTATAGCCAGTGCTTTTGTTTTGGATTTATTGATTTCTAGGTTATGCATTGTTAAATATTTATGTAGCGTAGTTAAGTTGTGTTGCAGGTCACGTTCGTTATCTGTTAATAGGATCATATCATCGGCATACACGAGTATGTTGGTGTTAAGTGGTTGCAGATTCTGAAAACCCCAGTAAAACTTTTTTAGTTCAGTGTCCGCTTTTTTGAAAATTTCATCCAGTAAGACGTTGAAGGGCTCAGAACACCTCCCTGTCTAACTCCAGTAGTTGTAGTGAAGTCCTCGGATTGGCTGTTGTTTGTTCTTACGTAATTACGGCATGTTTGGTACATGTTTTTTTATTGCACTTCTGAGGTTATCGCTAATCTTCCTGCTTTTTAAAATATTCCATAGTTGTTCCCTACGCACTCTGTCAAAAGCTTGGTGTAAGTCAATGAAGCACAGATATAGTTTTTTATTTTTATCCAGCATCTTCTCGATTATTTGTCTTAGGGTGAATATATGATCTTGAGTGCCCCTGCCCGGTCTGAAGCCAGCTTGTACCTCTAATAACTCGTTACCCACTTCATCGGTGAGTCGGTTTTGAAGTATGACTTCATAAGTTTTTGCTGGGACGCTTAGCAAGGAAATCGGTCTGTAATTACTACACTGTTTTTTACTGCCTTTTTTAAATATTGGTAATATTATTGCTACTTCCCAGTCTTTAGGGACTTGTTTGCACTTCCATACAGCATTGAGTAGCCTGAGAAAGAGAGACTTCCCGACATGACCGATGTATTTAATAATTTCCGGAGAGATGTTATCGTGTCCGCACGCTTTACCGATTTTTAGTCTGCGTACTGCGATTTCAAGTTCTTGCGGTGTTATGTCATCATTTATGTTATCAGGCGCTACGTATGGGTCCTCAAATTCGTTGTCTTCTACTGTGTAATGTGTTTGTCCTAGTAGTTCCGAGAAATGTTCTTTCCATCTGCTCATAATGTCGGCTTCATTTGTTAATAAATTTCCCTCTTTGTCTTCCAGGTAATTGTATGGAATTGATTTTTCTTTCCTTAAATTTTTCATAATTCTATAGAATAGTTTCTGGTCTTGGTTAAAATCCTTTTCCATTTTTTCACCGAATTCCTCCAGCAACGTGTTTTGGCGTTTTTAATCATGTTTTTGACTCTTACTCTTTGTAGTTTGTAGTCACTGTACTTTTCTGTGGTTTTTTGTGCGAGGTAGGCCTGCCAGAGTTGTTTCTTTTTCTTTACTTCTGTTTGTATATTTTGAGACCACCAGGCTGTTTGTTTTGTCCTTGGGTTTACATAGGTTTTACTTATTCCACATACCGACTTAGCTGCTGTGATAATTAAGTCTTTAAAATGTATCCACATTTCTTCACTATTCATATCGTATAAGGTCCAGTCCACCTCTGCACTTTTAGTTGCTATGATATTTTGTATTTGAATTGGTGTTTAGTGAATCTCAATTTGCGGGTGCGTAATTTTGTTGTGACTTTTTGGGTTGCGGTATTGTTTATCTATTCTTCATTACTTTTATTTGTAAACAGTTCTAATACTAATAGAAAATGGTCCGTGCCCAATTCCGCTCCTCTCTTAACGGAAACATTTTTTACTTCGCTTAAAACGCCGTTACTTACTAGTATGTAGTCAATTATTGACCATTCGTTGCAGGATGGTTGTGCTCTCGTGAATTTATATATGTCTTTCTTTGCGAACCACGTATTAGTTATTATTAATTCATTATTTATACAAAATTCGAGGAGTTTGCGTCCGTTATCGTTTATTGTGTCTTCGCCGAAAGGACCTAGAACTTGCCTATATCTATCTTTTTTTACCAGAACTAAATAAAACTGGTTGGTTTCTACTATGAGCCTTAATCCTTTTCACAAGCAATTGTACAATAAAATCGTAAGCACTTAATTAACGTGTCATACCTCTTGCACACAAGATAAAGGAAGTAAATGTCCATTTTCATTTTCCTTCTCAAAATAACTTAACAGATTCAGCAACAATTGTTGAGACTGCGAACGCAAAGTCTTGCCTTGCACCGACATATTAATGCGTACGTCTTATTAGTTCTGACAAGAACTGCTGCTTACTGTTGGCCAAAACTGTCAAAAAAACCTTTGTACGGGAAAACTAACCTCGAAAAATGTGAAGGATACGTCAGATGTTAATCATATGTTGGTGGACGCATACAATGTTGCCTATACTTACGGATTTTTTTACAAAAATCTGTAAAAAATCTTAAATTGTTCGTAAAATTTATCTCATTTATCTGTAATTTTTGAATTAACCACACTCAATTTCTTCAAAATAATTTTGCCGATATATCTAGTTTATTTACTGTTTACTGATAATATCTTTATTTAATTTACAGATTTATTATTAACGTCGGCAACACTATATTTTTCAGACGCATACCGCGCTAGTCAAATCCACTCCCAAAGACGTGCTAATGTTATATTATCCTTGTCGCACTCGCAAATAATGAGAGTGACGCATACAAAAACGATTTTTGTGCTAACTTCGTGTAACGATGACGCAGGGATCATCTTTGGCTGGATCCATAGTATTAATAGCAAAAGGAAAATTAAATTGTATGTTCGATCTGAGAATTTGGTTAAGCCAAGCTGTGATTTTAGAGACCAGGGTGTTAAAAAAGGATACAATCGGTCTAACAGGAACACCAGGTTTATGAATTTTAGGTAGGGCGTAAAGGCGGGGTGGCAACGGATTCATAAGTAAGAGTTTGTAATAATGAGTATTGAATTGTTCAAGTAAAGTAGAACTGTTGGAAACTAAAAATTTTCTTACAGTAATGGTAAAATTGTTGAAGTTTAATTTAGTAGTTTCAAAGTCATCAGATTTAAGAAAATTCTCAACCTTAACATTTAAATCAACCTTAGGCGTAATAATTAAGGCATTGCCTTTGTCAGCCTTGGTGCAGATGAGATCATTGGTCCTAAGTTTTTTCTGAATTTTTTTGAAAACTGAGTTATTAAAATTACCCTGCTTAATGGAGATCTTATTGAGCTTATTATGGCAAGGAGCCCTAATGAGGTTTTTGTCCTGAGGGGATCTGTGTATCAGACATTCGAGATCAAGGGTGAATTCATCAAGAAGTTTTTTGTCCAAATTATTAGGATTATGTTTAAGACCAAGGTTCAAAGCTATAACCTCATCTGAATCAAAGTCGACATCACTTAAATTAATAAAGCGTTTGTGAAATTTAAAGTTAGCAGAAGGCAAAGGTTTAACATTACATGACTGAAAGTGTTGAACTTTTATGAGATTGTTAAGTTTTAAGTTTAATTTATTAAAGATTAGGGAACCAAACTGTTGAACTTCGTCCCTAATCTGACAATCAAAGTAATCAAATTCAATGTTATTAAAAGATTTATGAAGTAAAAGATGCAAATTATACAATTGAAGGTTAAGGTCGTCCCTTATTGCATACCAGTGATTGATTTCGTTGTTAATCCAGGCTAGTTTACCTTTGTGGATAGCTACTGAAGCTTGAGGGCTGCTGTTATTAGTTGTCAGTTTGATGTACTTGGGGAAGACCTTCTCTTTTCGGCAGGAGCTGTTAAACCAGTCGAAACATGTCGCTGCTGTATTAACCTAGCATTTATTAAATGTGATACATGGGGAAGGTTTGGTGTTTTTAATATCTCTCCTGTGATATACAACCCCATTTCGAGTTACCAATGGATCCTTTTGTTGAATTATTATTAAAAGTTATTTTTTATGAAAATATGATCAATGCAACTTTTTTCATCTGTAGTGGGTCAAACCATATTTACTCAACATGTCAAGATTATTTTGTGAATTTGCGTTTCTATTATCTAAAATGTCAATATTTAGATCTCTTATTAAAATTTCGTTATCTAAATTGCAGTGGTACAGGGCGTATTTATAGATATTTGAAATCAGCGCTAAAAAGCTTTATGATAGCGTGCTTAAACAAAAATTTTGAAACTCATTATTTTTAAGAAGATTAAAAAAATATTTACCTAAAGTAGGCCATGACTTACGAAAAAATCACCAACAAGGGAATAATAATAATATACTGCCAGCGTGGCCGAGCGGTTAGGGAGCTCAGGCTGCGGTGCCATGGTACGGGGTTCAACCCCACATCCGGCAACTGGCGGGCAGCCCACCCAGTCGCTTTAAAAATTGGGTACTGAAACCACAGTTGTGGAACTAGGGAAAGTAAGGCAGTCGTCGAAGGTGTGATGCTAACCACATCACCGAGTATCTCGTTAATGTGTGCCAGATCAACTGAGTTTCGGAAAGAGATATTTTTGCAACCCTGACTTGCCGTGTCTCAGGTCATATTCCCTGAACTTTACTTTACTTTACATATGTGGGTTATTAGTAGCTTCAGCGTACTTATGCGAACGTTTTGTCCGTCCGTCCGTCTGTCTGGATCGCCTGTAACTTTCGAACGGCTACAGATATCGAAATTTTGAAAGGGGGCAAAGTTGTTGCTAAGGTCCCGAGCACCTTCATGCGCTATTTGGTTTTGGCGAAAGGTGCCGATTTTCCACTTTGCAAAATTTCCAAGCATTGTAGCACAGTGGCGGCTTGTCCACTTGGCGCCATCTACAGAAGTTCGGTGGTCACGTTTTGAACTACACATTCTGAAGCTACTCTTTAGATCTGTAGTTGAGCAGTTTATTAGAGGTTACATTCCCTGTTGTCATTTGTGTTGTCTATTTTGCAAAAAAGTTCATATATTAGAAATGAATAGGTAACAATAAAATTGTCATGGAGATAGCAAGACGACATTGCGCATTAAAAGAAATTCACTGTGTGAACATCGTTCAAATGGCCACCACAACTTCCTGGTGTAGCACATATATGAGTAACACAATTTTCAATTACTCTCGCATAATTGGGGCTGTATTTTAGGAATAACGCTGGTAATACTGTCGATAAGATGTGCAAGTGTTCGTGGTTTATCAACATAAGCAAGAGACTTAACAGCCCCACAATACTAATGGCATTAAATCATATTATCCTGATAGATACTTGATGTCTCATTTTTCTTACGTAAAATCACAAGGGACGATAATTTTATCGATAAATTTTTCGAAAGCACTATTTTGTAGGGATGTTGTACCCGGTCTAAAATCAAACCCGGGTACCCGCGGGTACCCGAAATATATAACAAAAATGTTAGCGTACATCGGAACATTCTTTACGCCGCTAGTTTTAAACTGAACTAAATTGAAATAGTACCTACTCTCCCATCAAAATCACACAGAGCATGTTTATGTTACTTCATCCCATACTGACGCGATTTAATGGTACTATTGACGAGTTGAATATTTCCGTGAAGGGGATTTATTATATGAAACCAGAAACATTTGGTATGGGGTGGGGCAATTTTGGTAGGTTTTGCCACCCCACTTAAGAAGCTTAAATTACGCCCATGGGGTGGGGTGATGGGGTGATTCTCGTTATTACTGCATGGTTATGTTTTTCTAGAGCTTATTCCTATTGTTTTTAAGGTTTTATCATCTTCTCCGAAAAAGACTGACTTACTAGAAATTACATAGTTTACTAGTCGGCGGGTACCCGGGTCCTGAAAATATACCCGGGTCGACCCGGGTACCCGGGTACCCGCCGACATCCCTACTATTTTGCCTAGAAAGGTTACGAGTGTAAATTGGTCTCTTTATTTTCTGATCAAACTCCGAGAGCGGTTTTATCTTTGAAAATAAAGAGGGCAATTTAGACGAGTAATCTTGCTTAAGGCAAAAGGTGCTTAAGAACAAATTAGTTATATGACTACAAGTTTCTTTATTTACATTAAGTTTTGAAATGACAATAACTTAACCAGAATGATAACTTATAACATACAGGGTATTATGGAAATGAGTGCAAATATTTTAACCAATGATAGAGCTCACCAAAATGAACAACTTTTCTATTTATCGTTTTTCATTTAATCGCTTATTTTTGAATCATTTATTTCAGCTAAATTTGACGAGCAACTCAAATCTAAGTTAAAGGTGAACGACACAAGTATATTAAAACTGCAAAGTTCTTGAAAACATGCGGTCAATAACTTACCTACCTCAATTGATAAAGTACGTTGGTGACCAGATGTGAACTAAAGGTTTTATCAGTACCTATGCAGTTTTTATTCGTTTGCATATCAAAGTAATGTTTTTTGTGTTTTTTTGCCATTAAATTAACATATTATTCCATAGGCGGGTATGCATTTGTAGAGTACAATTGTTTTGAATTTTAATTTAGTTTTGAGGGCGTTTTAAAAAAATGATAAATGGAGAAGTTGTTCAGCTTAGCGAGTTCTATTACGGGTTAAAATATTTGCACTCATTTCCATAACACCCTGTATAATTGTTACATAATGCCGTGCAATACTATTTACTTACTTATTTAAAAAACTGGAATATTACTGAAATATTCTCCTTAGCATAGAATTTCGGCTTAGACCGCGTAGTATTTGTATATGAACACCCAGCATTTTCTGGCTTAATGTGCCTTGCACCTTGTGAAGTCGAGCAAAAACCCGCGCGATGGCCATGCTCTTTGGTGGCTCGTGTTGTTTGAGTATCTTGAGAACGAGGATACTTAGGCAGATTTGGCCGTTTTGCTGTTTGTGCATCCATATTCACTAACGTTTCGCAAGACCTTGCAGCTTGCATCATCAGAGTGAAAGTCGCACTAAGAACCGAAGGTCGGTGTGGAGCTATTTATAGTCCTCTGTGCCAGGCGCGCGGAGTGGCGTAACGCTGGCGCTGGTTGGTCGTCCGAGTGCAACGTAATCCGTGGGGCGTGGCCGTATGACGCAGAGTGGTTGTAACGCTTTAGATCGTGTATCACAGAGGTCCACGTTTTACTAAGCTTAAAGCCATCTTCCCTGTTGATATTATTTGGATGTTTTTCTATTTCTATGGCTTCACGTATCACTCGCGGGAAGTAATGAGGTATTCTGGCAAGTACTCTGGCATGCTCAAATTCTAAAGTGTGCCCATTTGTAAACGTATGCTCAGCTACGGCTGATTTTGTGATGCGTTTGTGTTTGCAATCGCCTTTATGTTCTTGGAGTCTTAGATCAACGGAACGACCAGTCTGTCCAATGTAACTCGAGCCGCAAGAACAAGGAATGCGATATACGCCAGCGGTTTTTAAACTTGGAATCTTGTCTTTTACCGATCTGAAGCCGTTACCCAAAGTTTCCTTGCTCGTGAACACAGTTTTGACGTTGCATCGTTGCAGGACACGTCCTATCTTATCAGTGTCCTGCAACGATGCAACGTCAAAACTGTGTTCACGAGCAAGGAAACTTTGGGTAACGGCTTCAGATCGGTAAAAGACAAGATTCCAAGTTTAAAAACCGCTGGCGTATATCGCATTCCTTGTTCTTGCGGCTCGAGTTACATTGGACAGACTGGTCGTTCCGTTGATCTAAGACTCCAAAAACATAAAGGCGATTGCAAACACAAACGCATCACAAAATCAGCCGTAGCTGAGCATACGTTTACAAATGGGCACACTTTAGAATTTGAGCATGCCAGAGTACTTGCCAGAATACCTCATTACTTCCCGCGAGTGATACGTGAAGCCATAGAAATAGAAAAACATCCAAATAATATCAACAGGGAAGATGGCTTTAAGCTTAGTAAAACGTGGACCCCTGTGATACACGATCTAAAGCGTTACAACCACTCTGCGTCATACGGCCACGCCCCACGGATTACGTTGCACTCGGACGACCAACCAGCGCCAGCGTTACGCCACTCCGCGCGCCTGGCACAGAGGACTATAAATAGCTCCACACCGACCTTCGGTTCTTAGTGCGACTTTCACTCTGATGATGCAAGCTGCAAGGTCTTGCGAAACGTTAGTGAATATGGATGCACAAACAGCAAAACGGCCAAATCTGCCTAAGTATCCTCGTTCTCAAGATACTCAAACAACACGAGCCACCAAAGAGCATGGCCATCGAGCGGGTTTTTGCTCGACTTCACAAGGTGCAAGGCACATTAAGCCAGAAAATGCTGGGTGTTCATATACAAATACTACGCGGTCTAAGCCGAAATTCTATGCTAAGGAGAATAATTCGAGTAACCGCGAAAGCCTCAAACAATACATATTACTGAAATAGTATTATTTTGCATTAAATGTTTGACAATTTATCGTACAATTTTGAAATATGATAGGTTTTGCATTTTTATTAGTATTATCTAGCTCGTTAGCTAGAGGCAATATGTTTGATGCATTGCTCGTTGACGCCGTCATTGCTGTTTCTTTGTTGTAGTCTTTGTTGCACGTAGCTCACTGACTAGTTGCAAGTGAGGTTCGTCATCCATTTGTAAGTAGGGCCTAATTGAGGAGGCACTAGAATGTCCTGTAATTGGATTAATTACTGTTCACCTACACCTTTTTTGCCAGTTGAGAAACTGCCGACAATCTAAAAATTAAAATGTTTCGTCAGTAATTAGTTATTAATAAAAAATACGACATTAATTACCTTTTTGAGTAGTTCGTAATCTTTCTATTTGTAACATTTAGTCCAATTTTTTCGGCAGCCGTTTTCGTCCATTTTGAAATTTTATTTTTTCCCACAAGAATATTTTTATACCAGTGTGAATGTTTGTAGTTTGAGGTGGGAGTTAAGCACATTCTATCGGTAGTTATATTGGATGTTCTTTTTTCCATTAACTTTTTAAACAATGTACTGTTTGAGGCTTTCGCGGTTACTCGAACTATTCTTCTTAACATAGAATTTCGGCTTAGACCGCGTAGTATTTGTATATGAACCTTGTGTGCCTTGCATCTTGTGAAGTCGAGCAAAAACACGCACGATGGTCATGCTCTTTGGTGGCTCGTGTTGTTTGAGTATCTTGAGAACGAGGATACTTAGGCAGATTTGGCCGAAATTCTATGTTAAGAAGAATCATTTTTAAACAATCTAACTAACTGCAAATTTTTTCGGGTGGTTTACGTTTGCGGTTAGACATTTATTTTGTGAGCACTTTTTGGCCCCTCCTTGGCAAGTTTTCATAAATAACAGATTATAAATAATTCGATTGGAACAACTACCATAATTTTTTCTCTCGTCTTGAAAAAACCATGTCATACAATTCGTCGCTTCTCCTCCACTCCAGGCAAGCTCGTATGAAACAACATGGTTACATTTTTGTTGAAGACCATTTGGGGTGCTCTCGTCACAAGAATCTATTATTTGGTTAAGCTCGTCCATTCTTAGAGCATCGGAACTTTTCTTTCTTTTTTCAACACACAACTGTAAATTCTTCCTTGAAGTACTTTTAGCATCACGGACTTTTTTAAACTCGATGTCTTCAAAGGGGTTGAATTTCACACCTTGTTCTTCAAAGTATTTTCTTCGGAGCATTTTCGCAACAGTGTTCCAAATGGTTTTTACACTATATTCTTTATAATCTTCACCATTCGTTGGTGATTTTCCAGTTGAATACCTCTAAAATGGGTTTCTTTTGTTTTTTTTCCTACTTTTTTTATTAACTCCTATTTTAAATAGAACACCCGGTATGTTATTACATTTTTGAATTCAGCTTGAAATTTTAGAGAAAATTTGTCTCTTCAACTAACGCTTTATTTTGTACGGTTTCTGTAGAATTTGTAATTTTTGAAAATTTTTGACAAATGCTTAAAAATAAAAAAATCTAAATTTTGGCTAATTATAAGATCACTGTAAAAGGAAGTTGTGTGCGTGTATCACACCAGATTTTTTCTTTTTCACTTAACTGTTCTAGGTATTCTCTGAATGTTATAATTTCGGCACCTGAACAAATTCTGCGCTTTTTCTTTGGGGGATCATCAGCACCACCGCTTTTATTCTGTTTTACAATACCTAATAATATTTCTTTAAATGACGATTTGTGTAGATAAGAAATATTACAATACACATATAATAAGTCATAGTATTTTTACTTACTGCAGTAGATGGCAAAGAAGTATTGATTGTGTCGGAGCAGCTTTTCCATGGCACAACTGGTGTTGATGGTTCTCGACTTGAATTAGCATTATCGTATGTTGCGGATTCCTGACTTGATTCGGCAGTTACATGATCGACTACTTCTTGTAATGAATTTTGAGAGGATGGTAGTGTGTAACTATCTTTAGTGGGTGCCATCCTATTATAATTTTTTAAATCATCTGGTCGAAAAACACTTTCTGCTACAGCACTTCTGTTGACAGGGTTCCCAGATACCACTTTTTATATGATCCGACGTAACTTTTTCATATACTAGATTCAATAAATCAACAACTCCCGTTTTGGTATGCGTTTTCTTGGATTTTGCCTTTGCCATTTTACCAATTCTTTGTTCCAAGCTGTTTTGAAAAATGGTCACATCAAGTGGCTGTAGATAGTGTGTTGTATGAGGTGGCAACCTTAAAATTGTAACATCATTTTCATTTGCTAATTTACAAAGCTTGTGGTTCACATGGCTTGCATGCCCTGCCCATCGTATATTAACAGAATGGGTCGCTCGTCAGGAATATTAGCCAGAAAATGCTTAACCAGTTAAAAAAAATCACCTTTTATCCATCCCCGCTTTGTAGCTGTATAGGCTGTATTATCATTCACATTTTTGCTAATTCAAAACTCAATTATGTTTTTCCCTTTAAATATGCAGAGTGGGGGCAATTTTTGTCCTGAAGCAGAAGTGCATATCAAAATAGAAGTGTTTTCGCGACCTGCCGAACTTATCATTCTATTGCATCGTGCTCCTTTCGCCCAACAACCTTGGTTTTTTAGGATCATGGGAAAAAAAGTTTTGTCAAGGTGAAATATTGTTACGTTTTACGTTTTGGGCTATTAAAAATTATACGCCGCTTCTTGTTTTAAGCATTTATTTACAGCCATTTAATTACGATTTACAAGAAACACAAGAACTATTAACGCGGACACAAATTATTATAAACTAATCAGAAACTATTTCTAACAACAGATACAATTTATTTATTTACACGACTTAACATAAATGTTTTACATGGCTAGATTTATTTACACACACGCGTTATTTATATGGCAGCTTCCGCATACTTCAAAGCTGAATTCGGGACTGCCTGCTATTTCTGCTGGCGCGTATTTATATCCGCCTGGTGAGTCATTTCTAGAAACTTCGCGGCCTTGCTTAATTTTTCCGGCAAATGGTGACGCATCGCGTGCATGAGTCGCCAAGGTCGCTTCTCGAAGCCTGGGAGGCCGTCAGTCATCTGTCCGCACGTGACGTTAGAATATTAAATGTGTTTTGCTGTTTAAATTCAAATTATCATTTGTTGTAGGTAGGTCATAAAATCCATAGGCTATAAACGGATTGATTTGGGACATTCGAAGGTATTCAACTGCTTGTGGTTTCTTAATGCTGAGTTTGTTACCAGCACAAAACCCAAAAAACCAGTCTTCTCCTGGTCGACCATTTTTGAATTTTGTTTTCAAATTATGTATTTTGACATACGTCTGTACAACATCAAGTACTTTGTTACGGTTAGTTTGTAGTTTCGCATACATTAGTGAAAATTAATCAGTTGTATTTTATTAGTACCTAAGCATTTTGTTACGTATAATTGGTGGTTTCCCAGGCAATATTTCAAACAATTAACTAGATTCTACTATTCGCATTTATATCCTCCAAATATCCTGTACATTCTGCCTGACTAGGTAGGCAACCCTATTTTCTTTTGGTGATAATACATTTCCAGTCTGAAACTGCAGTGATGTTATCAAATGAGAACACTCCATACTTCAGCAATTTGTTGTAGGTCCTTTTGCCAAATTTTGGGAAGTTTTTGGTAACTTGAGTTGAATGGCATGTGACTGGATTTTCTCGTTCTTTTCCACTGCAGAATTAAGTTGTGTGCCCCTCGCCGTAGTTCTTCAAAAGTCAATTGGTTTGGCTAGCTTCATCAGATGGAGAAGGAGCTGGAAGCACAAAAGCCCTTTTTGACGTTCAAATTATTGGTTTGATGTTAGAATTCTTACGTCTAACGCCTCGGCGGAATTTTGGGCCACCTTGGGCACAAGCATCACCACTTTTGACTGACTATTATCACCAGCCACATTTTCCCTGGGCATCGCAAATATTGAAATAGTAATTTGTAACTAGTTTTGAGAGTCATAGTTTTTTCATGAATTTGCAGTTTGATAACGAGGGCGAAGCCCGAGTTAATCAACAAATGAATGACAAAAGGACTTTCAAAACGTGTTGTACACGTAGTTTTTTTGCATAGTGATTTATTGGTCGAAATTTAGTCGAAAAGGACTTCGGAATTGACAACTGTCAAATTGACATTTTAATAAAATAGTTAAAAAAGTGTACTTTTTTCACGATTTTTTCGTTTAAAAAAGTGGAACTTTCAATACGATTTTTCGTTACAAAAAGACGACTTTCACGATCACTATGCAAAAAATAATTTTGCGCTGCATTCCTTGGAATCGCTTGGGAACGTCACCTACCTGCATTTTACTCGCTCGTCTCCTGGCTTCGAGGCAAGGTACCTGCGATAGCCACCCCCGCAGAAGGAAGCTCGCAATCTTTTCTCCTTGGGCCCTCGATGTCTCTCCCCCAGGTGCGAAAAGGACTCGCCCGCAGCCTCTAGCCTCCGGCACGTGCAATCCGAGTCTACGAGGATTATTCAAATTTGATATTGGGTGTGTAAATGTATTTGAAATTCGGTGTATAGATAAAAATATGGCGTTTTATGCGAATCGGCTCGTTTTGTGATTATTAGCATGAATTTAATGCTAGCTGCATTACTGTGCCTGTTAGAGTATTGCATAACCTTCTTGTTCTGTTAATAGCTGCGTTAGCGGTTTAATTATATGTGACAGATTAGAGCCTGGCCCCTTTCGCTGTGTTGATAGCTACGTTTAATTCACTTACCCCAGCGGTGAGCTTTGGCACGATCCCGTCGAAGGTGGCTTGTGGGTTCGTACCCTGTAATGTATTACAGGCTTCGGTTATTCCATTAAGCTATAATAGGACGTTTGAACTCACCTGAGTTACGGCTTAGCTGTGTTTTTCGACGGGGACCGCTGTATTTTGGCACTTGTGCACGAGCTCAGCTTTGAGATTATAGACTAAATTCACTCGCATTTGAAAGGTTGTGGTTATTGTACCGCGCGCGGTTGCTTAACTACCAAAATGTAAGTAATTGAGATCCGGAATTAATAATTATTTCCGTTACTAGCGCATTCAAGCCATTTACTTGAAACGTCATAAAAAGCCTAATGAGTTTCTTGTAGAAATCTCTTCGACCCCTGTATGGCCGTGCAATTTGAAGGAATTTCGCCCCCTTCTAAATTTTGGGTACCGTCATAGAGTCAGATAGAGCTAATGATCGGGGTTTATGTTAGCCTACCGCTTGCAGCGCTCTGTCTCGTGTCGCTCTGCTTAACAGGGTGCGTGCTAATTTGTACATGCGATTTTGTAGTTATTTGCTCGCCGGAATTATTTCGACGCGGTCGGCTTTGTTTGAACCTCCGCCTCATGGAGTTTCTTTTTAATTGATTTTATCCTTTAGTGGGCAACCTTAAAGTTACGAATTAACCTGTTAGCCACTGTTTTTAACAACTAATTTTATTTATGCAGCTCGCCCTTTTATAACTGCTTATGCAGCGCCTTTTTTTTAATGTGGCTATGCCATTTGTCTGACTGTTTCTGTTTATTTATTTATGCCTATTTATGTGGATATAAAGTATGATCAAAAATGAATCTCATCTAGTATGGCTATGGATTTTTTTCTAATTTATGAATGCATCTATGTTTACACTTAAATGTCAAACTTGATATTTGATTATTTAGTAAGTTACAGTTGCATTCATAAATTACGAACAATTCCATAGCCATACTAGATGAGATTAATTTTTGATCATACTATATTTACATGTTGTTATTTATGTTTGCACTATAGAGCCAAATGTTTAAATAAATGCTGTTACTAGTTTGTTTTGGTATTATTTGATTTGCTGGGGTATCTCTTACCTTGGGAAGGTTCGACCCAAGGATTTGTCAACGTCGAGGACTTGGCCCGCTATCCCATAGTTGTTTATGCAGCTTTGCTGGAACCCCGACCCTTCCCTACGAGTTAGTCAACTTAGGCCGATATTTACCAGCCGGCAAAATTCCAAATATAACTTTCGCCACCAGGTAAGGCCGTCCCTTAATCCTTCGTCACAACTTCATCTCTAGAGAGTCCGAACACCCATTTTTCCATAGATATTATATTTAAAATCAAACATTCTTCATCTTCTAGAGGTATTGCATATTTACCTCCACCTCTCTCACCAGCTGTGGCAGTAAGGCCCTTTTTCCCTCTAGAACCATTTAAATGATATCGTAGCTTTGTTCTATGGATATTAAAAAAATTGCAGCTCCTCTAATGGTCTTCCTTCTTTCACATCGTTTACAGCTGTTTGTAGTTCAGCTGTTGAATAACGTTGTCCGTCATCGCCCCTCTTGGTCTTCCATTTACCCATTCAATACGGGTTCAGTTACCCCATACACAAGTTTTTTTGAGCAACTGGGCCCTCCACATCAACATTATCAAAAATTAGCTATCACTTATTTTGAATAAATATGGGCTAAATATTATCTAGTTTCTTACCTTATTAATTTTTGTAGCTGTAGAAGTCGATTGAAAATTTATATTTCTAATTTTTGAAGTCAACTGTGTATGTAGTTGTAGCAACTGATCACACTACCACAAACACTTGGCGCCATTACTCGACTTTAAAGGTTTGTTCACACCTGCACCTTGTCCCTGAAGTTAGTTGGTGACGAAAATGACTGTTCACAAGTAAAATTAATGCAACTTGGTAGGTATAGTGTACACCACGTAATAAAAGGGGTGGCCCATTCACCTCAAGGTGCCCAGTTACCCGACCTTGCCTTAGTTGTATCGCATGATACACGTGTGACACGTAACTCCGTCTTGCTAGAACTACATTTTGCTTCTGTCAATTTCATTTAAGTTGGGCCAAAAAGATCAGTTATCATGGGCCTATACGACTTGCTGTTGACAATGACTGCAGCTCCGGTATTATTTTGAAAAAAATAAGGTCCGATAATGCCGCCAGGGCAGAATTCACACCAAATAGTGACTTCTTCGGAGTGGAAAGAACACTGTTGAATTTCTTGTGGGTCATGTTCGCTGACATTTTTTTTTAATCATAACTAAGGAATCTTATACGTTTTAGTATACCTATTCCAAATTTTAAATCAGTTTCAAAGACGTTTTAAGAAATTACAAATAGAAAAAATATTTTAATTTAAGCAACTCTACTATCCCTTAAAATTAACACGTGTTTCTTATACACCTAGTATTGCTAAATGCATAGTATTGTAACGATTCGGCTGACGGTTATTTGCCCCGGTGCCGGTGCCTCGATTATACTAGAAATTCCAGAGGCGGCTGCCAGCACGTGAATCATAGGCCGCCGACGGGCCGCCTTGAACGCAGGTGTACGCGGATGAATCATTTTCCAGTCGATGCTAGAGCGGCCCTGACGCGACACGTCACCGTTGCCGAGAATATCTGGAGGCTTCTGGAAGAAATTACCGGTGTGATATATAAGCGGGCGGAGTTCACCCGCAGTTCACCCGCAGTTCAGTTCTGAAATAATTCTCCGGCAGTTCGAACTCACGTCGAGGCTTGTTAGAAGCCCCCATATGAATAACCGCGTGTACATAACCTCTCGTGAAATAAATAAATAGATAACCATATAAATAGAAATACATCGTTAGCGTTTAAGAGTGATATAAATAAATAAGTGTGTTAATCCGTATGTAATAATAAATAAATGTATCGATAGTTCGTTAGTGCCTGTATTAATTTGTAATCTGCTTGATAATTCTCGTGTGTGCTTGTAAATAATAATCGTAATAATTCATTGTTGTAAATAAATGTTTGAACCCATGTTTGTCGTATAATTTTAAATAGCCCGAACGTTAAAAACGTAACAGTGGCGTCAGGTGTGCGGTTTGTACCGGGGGCTATAAGAAAATTATTGAACAAACATTAAAATAAATAAATTGTTAACAAGTGCCGATAAAACGACGTCAGATAAATAAATTGAAGTGAGTTTTGTGCATGCCTTTGACGAGATCTCAAAGCTGCAAAATGGAAGCCCAATTAAGCCAACTTTTGCAGCTGATGCAAGTTAGCCAGGACAAAGCGGAAAAAGCACAAGAGGATCTTAAGAAAGAGATTCAAGTTGGCCAGGAGAAGGCAGCAAAAGCACAAGAAGACCTCAAGGAAGTACTTAAGGAAGAGCTGAAAGCCGGGCAGGAAGTACTTAAGGAAGAGCTGAAAGCCGCGCAAGAAAAAGCAGTCCAAAAACTTAAGGAATTGAGATCCGGTCGAAAGAAGGCAGAAAAGGCACAAGAGGATCTTAGGGAACAGCTGGAAGCCGGGCAGAAAGCACGAGAAGAGCTGAAGGCCGCAGAAGAGAAAGTAGTCCAAAAGCTTGATGGGAAAATAAATGGAAGAGTTCGGTCTCTGTTGTTGGATACTGGAGCGACGAAGCCCATCGCCAGGTCTGACGTAGTAAGGGACGAGGATCAGCTGCTGCACAACGAGACACGCCTTCGCGCTGCCACGGGGGGCGCGGTGACCACACATGGGGAAACTGATTTGAAGATTGGGAATCAAACCCTCAAGCATCGGGACCTGATGGCTGACAGTGCAGTACATCCTGGGAGTGGATGTTATGGATGAGTGTGAGTGCGTTTTGGACCTGAGACGCGGCGAGTTGCACGTGGGTGGGGAGGAGGTTTCCCGATACCCAGGAGGAGAAATCGCGGCATAAGTGGTATGGGCGGAAGATGTTACTCTGCAGGGACGAACCGAGAGGGTCGTAGATACATACCTGGACGGCGATCTCCGGGGCAACGTGGTGCGCGTGGTCGAGCCTGATGGTGGCAAGAAACTCACTCATGGTATCCTGGTTCGGAAGACGTTGGGGAAGACTGGGCTTGGGGTCCCAGTAAGGATGATGAACGTCAGCAGGGAACTGGCAACCGTCAGGAGGAACCCAATACTGGGAGGGGGCATGAGCCAACGAAAACGAAAGAAGATAGAAGATTTGGTGGCCCGGTACCAAGACATCGTCGAGTGCGGAGATCATCCCAGCGGCCGTACTGACGTAGGAAAACATAAATCAGTTGAGTTTGGCAAAAGAGTCTTGCTGAGGACCGATCATGCTGCTCTGAGATGGCTGCTGCAGTTCAAGAACCCTGAAGGGCAGGTGGCTGAGTAGATCGAGCGCCTACAAGAGTTCGACTTGGAAATAAATCATCGACCTGGCACAGTCCACCGCAACTCCGATGCGTTATCCGAGAGGCTCAGCCCTGCGGACTGCGGCCACTGTTCGAGATTGGAGAGTCGTGCGGTACCCATTAATCGTACCACTGTGGTCGACGACTCGTGGGAGCCAGACGAGTTGCAGAGTAGCCAGGAGAACGACCCCGACTTAGGCGCGGTTATAGCCTGGAAGCAAGATGGCCGTCGACCTACCTGGCAGGAGGTTCCCGCCACCAACGCAACAGTGGAGACTTATTGGGCGCAATGGGACTCCTTGCAGCTGGACAACAACGTCCTGGCTAGAATCTTGGAAGATGAGGACAGTAGGGCAACGAGATCACGATCGATGGTTCCAAGGAGTAGAGTGGCCGAGGTTCTGCGCCACCTGCATGATGGCTCCTCTGGGGGACACTTCAGATTGAAGAAGACGTTGCAAGAGGTCCAAGAAAGGTTCTACGGGGCAAGCTGCGAAGGTGACGTCCGAGAGTGGTGCCGGAGGTGCGAAGCATGCGCTACAGGAAACGGACCGGTTAGAAGACGTAGAGCCCCCATGTGGCAGTACAACGTCGGTGGTCCGTTCGAGGGGATTGCCATGGCCGTCGCCGGACCATGCCCCGAAACCCAAGCAGGAGATAAATACATCTTGGTGTGTATGGGCTACGTCACCAAGTGGCTCGAGACGTACGCCCTTCCGAATTAAGAGACCGGTACTGTCGCTGATGTTCTGGTGAAGGAGTGCTTCAGCCGTTTCGGAGTCCCTTTGGAGTTACATTCCGACCAGGGCCGGAATTTCGAGTTTGGACCGTTCCAGAACGTCTGTAAGCTACTGGGGATACGCAACATCCGGACCACTGCCCTCCATACTCAATCGGACGGCATGGTGGAAAGGATGAACGGAACCATGGGGAAGCATCTATCCAAGGAAGTTTCCGAGCATCCGCGTGACTGGGGCCAGTACATGCACCTGTTCCTGATGGCCTACCGATCGGCAGTACAAGAGACAACCGCCGTCCAGATCGGGGTGTGCTGTTGCGAAGCCTGGAGACCACGGTGGGCTGCTGCTTCTTCAGCCTGCCCATGTGCAAGAAGGGCACCGCCTGCAAGTACCGCCATCGGACCCCCACAAGAGCGAGAAGACAGGCACCCGACGCAACTCGTTCTGGGACAGAACGATCTAAGGCGGAGGCCCCGGTGCCTCGATTATACTAGAAATTCCAGAGGCGGCTGCCAGCGCGTGAATCATAGGCCGCCGACGGGCCGCCTTGAACGCAGGTGTACGCGGATGAATCATTTTCCAGTCGATGCTAGAGCGGCTCTGACGCGACACGTCACCGTTGCCGAGAATATCTGGAGGCTTCTGGAAGAAATTACCGGCGTGATATATAAGCGGGCGGAGTTCACCCGCAGTTCAGTTCTGAAATAATTTTCCGGCAGTTCGAACTCACGTCGAGGCTTGTTAGAAGCCCCCATATAAATAACCGCGTGTACATAACCTCTCGTGAAATAAATAAATAGATAACCATATAAATAGAAATACATTGTTAGTGTTTAAGAGTGATATAAATAAATAAGTGTGTTAATCCGTATGTAATAATAAATAAATGTATCGATAGTTCGTTAGTGCCTGTATTAATTTGTAATCTGCTTGATAATTCTCGTGTGTGCTTGTAAATAATAATCGTAATAATTCATTGTTGAAAATAAATGTTTGAACCCATGTTTGTCGTATAATTTTAAATAGCCCGAACGTTAAAAACGTAACAGTATGTTAATGGTAATTTGCTTTTGTTCTAGGTGTGAAGATGTTTAACTTCTGTAGACTCATATCACTAAAAGGAACTCTGACATTGAAACAAAACATAATGAATGCCAAACAAGAAACTATGGATAGTAAATCTTGCTACAGGAACTGCATTTGGAATATTGCAGAACGTGAATAACAGTGAAAAATTTGATACTGAACTATACATCAATCAAGAAAGCATCAAAAGTACTAATTTAGTGCAACATATGTCACATCAGAAAAAACACTTTATAGATGCTCTGTTGTGTTAAGTACAAAGCAATGGAGTCAAGTAGTTTAATTACACATAAGAGGACTTGTATAGAAGAAAAACCTTACAGGTGCAATGTTTGTGGATATAAAACATCAGAAAAAGGTAGTTTAGTTAAACATATGAAAACACATACAGGAGAAACGCCTTATAGTTGCTGTGTTTGTGAATACAAAGCAACTTTTAAAAGTAATTTAGTTACACATATGAGGAAACATGCAGGACAAATGCCTTATAGTTGCTTTGTTTGTGAGTACAAAACTACTATAAAAAGTAATTTAGTTGCACATATGAGAACACATACAGGAGAAAGACCTTATAGTTGCACTATTTGTGAATACAAAGCAACTTTAAAAAGTAGTGTAGTTATTCATACTATGAGGAAACATGCAGGATACACTCCTTATAGTTGCTCTGTTTGTGAATACACAACAACTACAAAAAGTAATTTAGTTAGACATATGAGAACACATACAGGAGAAACACCTTATGGTTGCTCTATTTGTGAATACAAAGCAACTGTGAAAAGCACTGTAGTTAAACATATGAGGACACACACAGGAGAAAAGCCATATAGTTGCTCTCTTTGTCATTACAAAGCAGCACAAAAAATTTGTTTACTTAGACATATGAGGACACATACAGGAGAAACGCCGTATTGTTGCTCTCTTTGTGAATACAAAGCAAAACGAAAAAGTAGTCTAGCTATACATATGAGGACACATACCGGAGAAACTCCTTATAGTTGCTCTATTTGTGAATACAAAGCAACACAAAAAGGTACTTTACTTACACATATGAGAACACATACAGGAGAAACGCCGTATAGTTGCTCTGTTTGTGAATACAAAGCAAGACGAAAAAGTAGTCTAGCTATACATATGAGGACACATACAGGAGAAACGCCGTATTGTTGCTCTCTTTGTGAATACAAAGCAAGACGAAAAAGTAGTCTAGTTATACATATGAGGACACATACCGGAGAAACTCCTTATAGTTGCTCTATTTGTGAATACAAAACAACACAAAAAGGTACTTTACTTACACATATGAGAACACATACAGGAGAAACGCGGTATAGTTGCTCTGTTTGTGAATACAAAGCAAGACAAAAAAGTCATTTAGTTATACATATGAGGACACATACTGGAGAAACTCCTTATAGTTGCTCTATTTGTGAATACAAAACAACTTCGAGAAGTGGTTTAGTTACACATATGAGAATACATACAGGCGAAACTCCTTATAGTTGCTCTATTTGTGAATACAAAGCAACACAAAAAATTAGTTTAGTTAGACATATGAGAACACATACAGGAGAAACGCCGTATAGTTGCTCTGTTTGTGAATACAAAGCAAGACGAAAAAGTCATTTAGTTATACATATGAGGACACATACAGGAGAAACTCCTTATAGTTGCTCTATTTGTGAATACAAAGCAACTGCGAGAAATGGTTTAGTTAGACATATGAGAATACATACAGGAGAAACGCCTTATAGTTGCCTTGTTTGTGAATACAAAGCAACTGTGAAAAGTAGTGTAGTTGCACACATGAGGACACATACAGGTGAAAAACCATATAGTTGTTCTGTTTGTGAATATAAAGCAACTACAAAAAGTGGAGTAGTTACACATATGAGGAAACATGCAGGACAAACTCCTTATAGGTGCTTTGTTTGTGAATACAAAACAACTATAAAAAGTCATTTCGTTACACATATGAGAACACATACAGGAGAAAAGCCATTTAGTTGTTCTGATTGTGAATACAAAGCAAGTGAGAAAAGTACTTTAGTTAAACATATGAGGACACATACAGGTGAATAGCCATATAGTTGCTCTGTTTGTGATTACAGAACAGCAGTGAAATGTAGTTTAGTTACACATATGAGGACACATATTGGAGAAACTCCTTATAATTGCCCTGTTTGAGTACAAATCAGCATGAAGGGATCATTTTTTTTACATGTAAGATCTCATCATAGTGTGAGAACATCTGGAGGAAGTCTTTTTAAGTCGAAAATGTCTAGTGAATATACGTGGACTGACAATTAAGTTCATTGAATACTTTTGGAGCTATTTATGTGGCAACACTTGAACTCCAGCAACTAGCTCGTCTTGAACTACATTCAGTGCAAATGTACTTGTAAAAGATTGGCATTATGGATTTGCAAGAGCAGAGAACGGTCATTAAATTTTTGGTAAAACTGAACAACGGCAGCTTGGATATCGTGCAGGTATTGTATGAAGGGGAGTCTGCATCGAATCTTGCTGCAGTTTACAAACGGACAAAGCGGTTTAAAAAAGTGAGAGATATGGTAGATAACCATGCAAATCTTTTACAAGTCTAAAAAATTATATATTGAATGACGCAAATTGACTTTGATCGTGCTGAAATTTGCACTGAATGTAGTTTTTCTCTTCATTATATTACCACAAAGCGGTTCTATGAGCCTTCTTTACTCGTAAGCCAGGTAGGTTGCTAGTCTTGCCCGTCGAAAATGAAGGGTTAATGACTACCGCAGGTGTTAGCGTGATAGCCAGGGAACGTACTATTTTTAAAATCCCTAAAGTTTCCGGGAATCAAACCCAGGTCGGCCGCCTGAGAAGCAAGCATTTGCCCGCGGGGCCATCCGCTCACACGAATGTAGTTCAATGATGCTATTCCAAGGCCAGCTACACTGCTCAAAATAAAGAATATTTCATAGCATTTAATATATAAAAATAATTGCAGATGCTATTGTAACTGCCTGTTCTTTAAACTATTATTTATATGAAATATCCTTCACGTATTTTGAGCAGTATAGTTGCCGATGTCCCTATGTTGCCATATAATTTCAGGAAAGTATTCTACAAACTTAATTGTCAGTCCTAATATGTTGCAAACTTAGTCTTTATGAAGTTCCAGGTATTTTAGAGTTCTTGTAAATGCTAGTGTTATTCTAATTAATAAAAACTTAACATCTTATAATTTATTTCACCTGATTTGCAAAACGTCAAATTCCACGTCGCTGTATGCGAGAAAACCCTATAGTTGCTGTGTTTGTGGATACAAATTAATGCAGAAAAATTATTTATATACGAGCCCAAAATCACATGAGTTTGCCCTAATGCATTTTCTGACTTATGTTTTACAAACGTTGACACAGAAGTTGCATCAAATCCACATTTTTATATATAGTTGTAAACTAAAATAACATCTTGGGCAATTGTGCAGTACTGATAACTATTTGTTGTCGGTTTTTGTCAGTTCGTACATTTACTGTACAAATATTACGCGTTTTCAGTTAATAATGTGGTTACCCTTGGAATTTTATTCAATATTGTCTTTCAGTTTATTATAAACAACATTTTTGGCATTTAGTTCAACAATGGCTCGCGGTAAAGCTTTATCAGAAGATCTGCGTAAAAGTATTGTTAATTTATCAATATCAGACAGATCTGCGTGCTGTATTTAGTTTTACTTCATTATACTGTAACAAATATTGTTAAATTGTATAAACCAATAGCATCTGCTGCTCCAAAATAGCATTGCTCAAGAAAGTCTTCGATTATTGCGGCTGAGCTTTGGATTTTGCTCCGTATAGTAAAAACCAGTTGTAGTAACAACTGCAGTGCTTTAAATCTTTTGTGGAACGAAGCTAGAGGAAAACAATATTCTAAAAGTACTTGCTTTCAGCTAGTGATGGGCATAACCGGACAATTTTTATAACCGAATTATTTGCATTCGAATCATATTAATAACCAATTGATTATTTGAATAATCATTCCAATCAATTTTGGCTCTCGATTCGTTTTGATTAAGTCAGCCGGTTTGCCGGTTGGCGGTTCACCGTTGTCTGCCTCGGCATCGTAACTTGCAGATAGCAGAGGAACTCAGTTAATCGTTAATTATAATAATTGTATAAATGATTTTTATTTGATTTCTAAGGAGTTTAAACCATTGAGAATAGCTATATCAATACTAATCATAAAGAAATTATAAATATGCAAATACAAAGTATCTATTGAATCTTTTTTTAATTCCTAAAATTCTCTATTAGTCACCCTTCCCTTTTCGCTTGCACATCATACCGGTATATTTTAGAATCCATCATTTATCTACGTTCAGCCTTCCGCGGTTCTAAGGACGCACGCTTCGGCAAATCTCATACTCAGCAGAACGTTATCTTTAATAGGAACGGCCCCATAAATTTAACTCTTCGACTGGGAGTCTCAAATGTCTTAATAACATCAACAAGCAGCCGCGAGCCTCACTTGGGTCAATCAAGTACATACGTAGAAAAGGTTATATGAGTTATGAATGCCGTATTATTTACAGAATTTCGATCACTTGCAGGTCGTTGAGACGCGGCACGTAGTACGTATCAGGCTGAGGTTATTTTTCATCCGAATACTTGGAACGAAAACCGAGTTACACAGGTTATTTCAATAACCGGATAACCGGTTATTTTTGATTCGAATAAGCCCATCACTACTTTCAGCCTTAAAAACAATTGGTTTTAATTTTTTCAAAGGTAATTCAATTACTTACATATTGTTTCAATTTAAGTTCACAGTTATGAAACATTTTTTTACTCTTAGGCAAGGGAAAAGCCTTTGCTAACAAAGAAACAAAAAATCATTAGTTTGGGCAAAATGTAACAAAAACTTAACGAAAGAGCATTGGACCAAGGTAATTTGGAGCAATGAAGCTAGATTTGAGCTTTGCATGAGAGACTCTCAAAGCAGCGTAAACTGAAGAAAATCTGAAGCATATCAAATGGACTACCTATATGAAAAAGAGCGAAGCATCCTGTTTCTACAATAGTGTGGCGATGCATGTCTGGGACAGGTATTGGTATGCTTTACTTTGCAGAAGTTTTTTTTTAAATCGAATAAAAAACTAAAAAAAAAACACAAAAACCGTTTTTTTTTTTAATTAATTTTTGTAATTGGCGTCACGTTTTGGTAGGTATGGTTGGCGGCAGGTAAGTAAACGACAAAATTTAAACTTATTTTGATTTTACATGGTCTTTAAAGTTCAAGAAGACTACAGCACAGACTAGACAAATGTTTAATAAACAAAAGTAACATTTTATACCTACTGCCTACTCGTATTACTCACAGAACAGCAAAGCGTATGCATCCGTCTATGCGAGCACAACACCCCCGCCCCACCTCCACTGTTGGAAGTTGTTTTAGCACTTCGGTTCTGGTTATCGACTGACGAACTCACGGGCAGGAAAAATTGTGTATTTCTTCCACAATCTAAAACTAATGATAGAGAGAGCATCATCAAAGGAAAATCGTCATGAACTTTCTGAATCTGACAAGACTGCTGCTGAGCCCAGTTCTGAGACAACCAGAGAACAGGAGCCATCTGCTGGACCCAGCTCTGAAACTGTCAAGGTGATCGACGAATCAAGTTACGTTAGCGATTCATCAGACAGTGACAAGGGCGACTTAAACTGCATGGATTTGCAGCTTTATTAACCATGGCGAAGTCCGAATGTATCAAGCAAATAAGTAAAAAAAGTTGTCTTCATACGTGTTGTACACATCATTTTTTTTGCATAGTGATCTCTGGTAACTCGAAATTTGGCCGAAAAGCAGTCATATTACAAACATGCAGTAACGCGAGAAAATTCTTATTTCAAAATTAAATAATAGAAGCTAATTAGACCTGACCAAAACTTCGTTTAATCGGAATAAACCGAACATTTCAAGAAAAAAAACACAGTAATAATAATAGTCTCTATTTATCAACTCAAGATACAATAAATAAGAAAAAATAGTGGTCACGGTGCTTGCGTAAAGTGCAGACGTATTATAATTCAACACGTCTGCAGTTTACTTCTGTTTTGATTGGCTGTACGACTTCGGAATAAACGATGTGATGGGTTATACCTTATGCGTCTGCAGATTACGTATATGCTTCCCGGTCTAGGCAGGGAATATTCGAGTACTATTTCTTATTTTTTTTTTAATTACTCATCGATCGGTGCAAAAATAGTATGTGTATCTTGGACAAAAAATAACATTCCCACACTCCTGTGTTGTTGGGCTCGGCATTCGTCTCGCCCAACAATATTCACAGTCGTCTGGGAATGTTACACTTTTCGTCCTACTATTACGGTCGAGGCGTCAGCCTTTAAAAACACTTTTCGTTCGCGGTGAATACAACGGTTTATTTCATACTGCAAGTTTAACGAATTTTAAATAAAAAGTTCTAAATCATTTTAAATTTCAGTTCAACAACTGACGTATAATTTTAAAGTATACTTGAACTTTACAATTTTACTTTAAAGTACTAGGACTTTAATGTTTCATTTTTTTGTAACATAAATAATCCAAAAAATGTCATTATTGACATCAGTATGAAATAAATAGTTTTTGTTTGATATATTGTAATTTAATTATGGTGGATATTTTAAGCAAAGTTTCTGTTCGAAAAGTTTAGTAACAACTTCGCTTTAATGCAGTGCCACCAAGCACACAAAAACCCTGAGTAGGAGAGGCTAACGATAGCTCTATTTCGCAATTACACTTTCCTAGAAAAATTATAAATATTAGAAAACTCGAGAAATTTTAAATTATTCTCAAATTCATCGACATTTTTACATATAGCAGTGCTTAAGTTACTAAACCACTACTTATGAAATAAATTCACGGAAGTAATAGTAAATAAAGCTGTGAGATTTCGCCTTTATCTGTTTTAATTTGTGCCTCGGATTTAACTCTAGCCGGAGAAAATGTTCACCAGCTCGAGATATAAAGTAGATCAATAATAACACCAACAAATGATTTAAAATAAATATAATTTGTCTAACTATGTACATCAGAATTAATAAAATGGACTGTATATTATATACAATACTAAATCGTCCATAAAGGGCTGCGCGGAGTGCTGGACAGATCTGCAACCCAGAGCGCACCAAAGTATTACAGGACCTTCGGATCTGCTCCACTAGGACGCGCGTCGTTTCCTCCGGCGATGGTATAAAGTAGGCCTAATCGTCTCCTCGAAGTTGCCGCACGTCGATTCTGCTGGAGCTGGTAGTAGGCCTTATGCAGCGGTGATGATAAGAGTTTGTTTGCAATAATGGCCGCTACGAAATTCTTGAGTTAAAAGTGTTATTTCGTCGTTTACCTAAGCGCGGCTAAAGGTTTGTGAGCAGCCAGGTAGTTCGTAAATTTGTCCGGGCCTCGGTGAGAATTTGCCGGCTCCGCGCCGTTTGAACCGGCGATGCGGTCGCGAGCCCCGGAATTCGAGTAAAACGTTGGCCTCGAATGGCGGGTTATAGTGACGTGGGGATCCTCTCCAGCAGGCTCCCAGGACGCTCCTTGGTTGGCGGCGAGGGTTTATGCAGGTACGCTCCTAATCCGCTGATCTTCAAGTGTAGCAATTAGGACGACAGAAGCGGCGCCAGCGACCTCGAATTGCTTTAAATTTAACAGAATTAATTTCGTTACTATGCGGGTTATCGGAATTCGATTGACGGAAGCCCTCTTGATTTATAAGATCGCGGACTAGATAATGTCGGTGGATAGGTTTCGGTGAATATTATGATTTGCTAGATCGTCCTCAAAGACTGACAGTAAACGCTACCAGTACTTTAAGGTCGCTTATAAATGAATTTGCATTACTTAGACAGTCAACTCTACCAGTGTAAAACGAATTCACTACAAGGCAAGGCGGGAGAGGATTCGGATGGGATCTCGGATAATAACTTCTTCGGGAGCTACCAGATGCTCCTTTTATAGCGCCGCACGGCCCCTCTTCGGCGTATCAGCTCCCTTCCCTGTAGGTGGGAGTAAACATTCCTACGTGTCTTTTGACGGGCTCGCGCATCGGTTGCCGCTCTCGGTTATCGCTTTTCGATGAATTTAAATACGTGAGCAAACGTTACACATGCCCCATCGTTCGGAGGAAATCGCTCCTTTGTGGGCATCTTCTCCTAGGGGGTTCTACTAGACCTAAACGACTTCCTGGTGTGTCTGCGGGATAGACACTGGAAGCTGCGGTTTTAACCTCCCAGGATAGCGAGTGTCGCTTCGGTTTAGAGGAAATGGAAGATATGACAAATAAATGATTTCTTTTTACTTGCGGTTTTCTATTCGCGAAACAGCAGTTCCATCTCGCGGGCTGCTTCCCTTTGTATTCGGATGGATTTCCCGGCGGGCAATTTGATTCGAATGCTGCGATGTTTTTCCCTCCGCCTCGTCTTGCGCACCGACGGCGGTTTGGGCACAGTATATATACTTCACAGACCAGTAGCGATACTCTCTGTCGGAACCTTTGATCTCAGGTATGCGATTTCTGTGACCCTGAATGCGGCGGCCATATTCTTAGCTGTAGTATTAGCGCGAAATTCAAATATTACGTCATAGTACTTAGCTGTAGTATTGGCGCGAAATTCAAATATTACTTCATAGTACTTAGTGGTAGAATAAAGAAAATAACAATGCAAACACAAAAATCAATTGATAAATATTTATTCTTTTGAACTTATGCGATTTGCTGGATGAGGACCTATTATAATTACAAAAACCCTATTCTTTTTGGGAGGTTTATTAAAATTAAAGGGTTTTAATGAAATCTTATAAATTAGATACAATTTTACAAATCAAACAGACTACTTGTCTTCGAACAAACTCTGTAGTAACAATATAAAGTTTGCACGTTTTTCAAAAGTAAGTCAGGTCTGTTGCAGCTCTCTACCCATAACTTAGACCTAAGAGAATTCAAACCATATTTGTTCATTGTATAATTAAGTTTCAAAGTTTCAATTACCTTTCTGGATCTTTTGGGAAACTGAAAAAAACTTATTTCTGGTGCTTTAAACTTCTGTGCTGATTTGCAATCCTTATATGCACACACGTAGCCCCCGGCTTTAAGCATTTTAACAAATCTAGGTACTTACTAGGTACGAATTTAAAAAAACCACACTCAAAGTTTTCAACACGCGAAAGAAAGAACACCTTCAAACCAAAACACGAGACAGCTGATTGAAGTGCGGCCATATTCTAAGCGGTATATTTTGGGACATGCGCATGAAATTCTCAAATCCTGAGTTTCGCTACTGGGGTTTGTTTATACTGTGGTTTGGGCTCGGCAGCTTCTGGGTGCTGGTATACTAGGCGTGGTAATTCTATGGGCACCGGCTCGGGTTCAACAACTTCCTGGTGCTGGAATAACAGCTGCGGTAGCTCTGCAGGTGCCAGCTCGGGTTCGGGAAGTTCGAGCTGCTGGAGTTCGCTCAAAATCTCGGCGAGTGCGTCCCTTTCGGAAAGGGGCGCTAGGGCTTCCTTCACGGGCACTTGGGGATGAGCTCTGGGTTTTATTTCTGGTGGGATTCTAGGTAGCTCCCACCACGGGCCGCACTCTGCTAAGAGCGCTCTCGTCATGGGGGACGGCGTCTTCGGCGTAGTCGGTATTCCCGTGGGGATGTAAGGCCATAGGGGCTCGACGTCGATCTCCACCGGCGGGGTTCTCTATGGGGGCGCTGTTTCCGTTCTTGGCGGATATTTGCCAAAAAGCTGCTCAAATCTCATGGACAGATCCAATGGAGATGTCTGTGGGCTTAATTCAGGGCTAGGGCTCACCTGGGGTCGTTCAAGGGACCTAGTGGAGTCCGACTATGTGCTGTCTTTTCTTTCCGGCTTCGCTGGTAAAGGAGACAGCATTGCAGGTATGGGGCTCCACTGGGGCAAAGGTGACCATCGGGCACTTGTCGGGGATGCTGGGCGGATATATGCGTGAGGATTCCACGGACGTATCCTCAGCTGGCCCTTACGCCGCTTCTTTATTTGGAAGGGCCACGGTCGCACTTTTGGTTCTGATAGGCGGCATCTTTAACTTTCACAAAAGTAACTCGGAAAATGGTAACAGAGTTGTAGATAAGCCCTTATATAGGCACAACTCTGCTACCACCCCTTCTATGGGATTGCAGGTAGATAAGGTCGTGTTGTTCGGACCTTCTCACATCTGGACCCAGTAAAATTCTAGAAAATATTTTGTAACAGGTGCGGGTGGAAATTTTTTCAAAACACATTCTAACAGATGTGTTGGAAACTTCTAGAAGGCCTTTTTAATATCTTTGACGTGGGCCCGTCCGATTTCCCTACCGGTATGGGGATCGGTGAACTCCACGACCACGGGGGAGATGACCTTCTTAATCACATATGGTCCAGCGTATTTGGCGGTTAGCTTCGCCGATATGCCTTGGGCGGCGTCGGAGAGGGTTCGGTCCCTCTTATACTCCTGGTGCCCCACCTGGGGACGGAACTCGCGTCTTCGCAAGTTATAATGGTGGCTTTGATTCGCGAACGCCTTCGCAAGGTTATTACGCACCACCTCCATTATGTCTTCCAGCTTTCGGAGTTGGTCCCTATATAACGCCGGAAGTGGAACTTCCTCATCAGGGTTGAACTCGGGATCGGTCGCTTTCCTCAAGGAGCGCGGCGGAAGCATCTCGCGTCCTAAGAGCTGGTGTGAAACCAGTGGATTCGTGTTTTGAGATGTTGAGGGAGAACATCACCTCCGGTAGCCAAGCGTCTCATTGATTCTGTTTTCCCCTAGCTAATTGCGTAATTATGGTACCTACGACTTTGTTTGCCCTCTCTACAGGGTTCGACTGGGGTGTGTATGGTGGAGTCAGCCTATGTAGGATGCCATACTCGGTAGCCAAAGCTTTGAAAAGCTTACTTATGTATTGAGGGCCGTTGTCCGAAATTATCATCGTTTGGGTCCCAAACCTATATATTATTTTCTCCCTCAGGGCTTTAGTTACGGCTTTGGCAGAGGCGGATCGCAGCGGATGTACTTCTATCCACTTCGTGAAGCGGTCCTGGAAAACGAGTAGCCACGCATTGCTCTTCGCGGACCTGGTGAGGGGGCCGATCAAGTCTGTGCTGATGACCTTCCAGGGGCCCTTGACTCTCGACCAAAACATTTTCCCGGCGGTCTGCTACTGGCGATGTTTATACTGTTGGCAAACGGGACATAAACGTACGTACTTGCTTATATCCTTTTGCATTCTGGGCCAGTAATACAGCTTTTGGGTTTTAGCCGTAGTTTTGGTGATCCCCAGATGTCCGGCGGCGGCCTCGTCTTGACATTCTTGGAGCACTTGGCGACGTTGGGGCTTAGGCACACAGAGCTTCCATTCTGTTGTAAACCTTCGGCCAGATCGTCACTTACGTTGGGGAAACTTCGGTATAAGTTTCCATTTTCTGTTTTCCAGGTATCGAAAGCGTCGGGGTTGTTATTTATTAGGCGCTTTATCTTCCGAATCCACGGGCAGGGGGTTACTGGTTCTGGTGCGGCCATGGGAGAGAGGCCGCTGTCATAATGTCCTGGAGTCCTTGACAACGCGTCAGCCATGTGATTGAGCTCCTTTTCGGTATTCGACTTCGAAGTCGTATTGCTGGAGCTCCAAAGCCCAGCGAGCCAGTCGGGCCGAAGGATTCAGTAAGTTTCGCAGTCACTTCAGGCTTCTATGGTCGGTTATCACTTGCAATCGGTATCCCTCGAGATAACCTTTGTACTTTTTTATCGCAAAGAGTACTGCCAGGCACTCTAGTTCGGTGGCTGAATACCTGGTCTCGGCATCCGTGAGGGAGCGACTGGCGTACGCGATTACGCGCTCTTGGCTTTCTAACACCTGGGTGAGGACTGCTCCTAAGCCGGTGCTGCTGGCGTCTGTCTGGAGGTGGAAAGGGACGGAAAAGTCGGGGCAAGCAAGAACAGGAGCCGAAGTCAGGGCCTTCCTCAGTCCGTCCAGAGCTTCTTGCTGCGCCTCTGTCCATTGAAATTTAACCTGTTTTCAGAGAAGTTTGTTGAGAGGGGCGGCTATTCGGGCGAAATTCGGGATAAACTTCCTGTACCAGGAGGCCATGCCGAGGAATCGTCGGATCGCTTTCGGAGTTTGTGGAACCTCCATTGTTAAGATAGTCTCCACCTTCTCGGGGTCAGTTCGGATGCCTTCTTTGTTCATCACGTGGCCTAGATATTTCAGCTCGCCGAGTGAAGGCCGAAGGGTAGGACTTTGAATTGAAACAACCTACGCCCGGGGACTGTAAACGCCGATATGGGGCGGCTTTCCATGGCAAGCGGAATCTGCCAATACTTATGCTTCAGGTCTAATAAGAACGCGGGCGTAATAATGTCTGTGGATAGGTCCCGGTGAATATTATGATTCGCTAGATCGTCCTCAAAGACTGACAGTAAACGCTACCAGTACTTTAAGGTCGCTTATAAATGAATTCGCATTACTTAGACAGTCAACTCTACCAGTGTAAAACGAATTCACTACAAGGCAAGGCGGGAGAGGATTCGGATGGGATCTCGGATAATAATCTCTTCGGGAGCTACCAGATGCTCCTTTTATAGCGTTGCACGGCCTCTCTTCGGCATATCAGCTTCCTTCCCTGTAGGTGGGAGTAAACACTCCTACGTGTCTTTTGACGGTCTCGCGCATCGGCTTCCGCTCTCGGTTATAGCTTTTCAATGCGACGTTGAGATGTAACGACTTGATAAGGCGACGATTTGAATTCTGAATACATTTTATGTATCCTTTGAATTTAAATATGTGAGCAAACGTTACAAAGCAGCCGATAATGCAATACATATTTATATAATAATAAATATTGCAACAGTAAGTACTAAGAGATTATGCTAAATAAATATTGTATTAGATTGCCTAATCATCGATTACCATAAACGATAATGCGAAATACTATGACATTTTTTTACAAGGCAAAAACAGATTGTGGTCACAAGCGAAAAAAAAACTACTGAAATTTGAAAAAATAGGTATTTACATTTGACGTTCCCGTATTGACAGTGAAAATTAATTTTTTATAATTTATTTCGTTGTTAAGCTATATTTTCTACACCTTTTTTTCCTATATTTAAAACATGGTCAAACTGATTTCTCTACACATTTTCCACAATGTACTTTCGTTTTTTGCAAAATTTCCAAATCAAAATAGTCGAGAACGATTTTCGTGAGAGTCTTCCTTCAGTTTCTTTGCTTATGAGATGTTAAAAAAGTACCTGGAAAAAGTAAGGATGAAAGAATTACCTGCATTAAGTTTTTCAATGACAATTCTGAGAAATAATATTGCTATTTTTTTTTGCATTACCTGTTGCAGCATACTTCTTACAAACTTTCTTTGAGAGGTTGATTTCCCAGTTTCTGCAGCTGCTAATTCTTTATCTTGTTCTACCGGAAATATCCACGTTTCTAAAGACTTCTGTTCAACAAAAAACTATAACATTTGCAGTTATACTTCTTGCTTCTCAATGCACGAGTTTTCATTCTCTACAGCATTGTAAATCTAAATTATTGTAAAGTAAACACTGTCTTCCTCATAAAATTAACATATATTTTACATGCGCTACATGTTTCGGCTTATATATTAAACCATCTTCAGGCTAAAAGATAAAGCTTAGAAAAATACTGGGGAAAAAACCAAAGAGCAAACACCTCACCTAATGTCAAAAGCGGACAGTCATAAATAAACAAACAATTAAAATTAAAACAGACACAAGACAACGTGACCGACATGTTAAATGAATCACCTCATTGTGAGAATGGACCAGATCCTGAATTGTAAATCTATGTAATACGGAATTTAGTATTACATACATATATGATAAAAACATATTATTAACACATGCTAATAACTGCAATTTATGGTAAAAATTTTGAAATAATTAATACTTGGTTGTTCGCGGCGGTTACTAATAGCAACTGCCGCTAAGGAAACTTCTGGAAGGTTGCACAAAAACTTAATGTTTTTGATTACAATACATATGCAATGCAGTTGCACAAAAGATTCTGTGTATACACGAGTTACATGCACCTTCTTATCAAGAACACCACCTCACACTAATAAGGAAAGTCCCAGTACATTGTTATCTATTTGCCACATTGCGAATTATGTAAAACGTTAGATTTATTCTTTGCTAGTTTGTAACGGAGTTAACACGATTTTTGCTTTATATCTGTAATTACGAAATAGAGTTTATTTTTAAAAAGCTGTTTTTCCTATTGAATCATTTAACTTTCGCATTCTGTAGGATAGTGCGCGGTTGTGGAAAATCTCTTTCGCATAGTGTCGTAAAAATATAGACTTTTTCGCGACTTTGAAGTTTCAACCCCTTCAGCGTAGATCCTGAAGACATCGGGAACAGCAAAGGATCGAAAAAGGAACACGAAGGTCTACAAACCAAGTAGGTGCCAAATTCCTTTTTGCCTGTCCCAGGCCCTGTGTTTAAGGACTTTGGGGAAGATAAAGTAGTGTACAGTCTATTGTAGAAAATTTAGGATTTAAGGATATTTTTGAATAACATTTTTATTTAAAATATTACAATTAACGATAAAATAACATTTATGATTGAAATTGACGTGCTTCTGGATCAGTTAAATAACCTTACGTTTCAAGAAAGTTCTTACATTGTTGAAATTGAGGCAGGTTATTCTAATAGTAAGAATAATATAGAATTAAATATGACGAGTACTAATCAAACTAAGCAACCGGTTCAAATAAACTGGAATCATTTTAAATCGAAAATAGATATTATTAAACCGTTTGATGGTGATAGCGATACTTTGAATAAATTTAAAACTCGTTGCGAAAGTTTAATTGCAAGTTATAGTAAATTTAAAAACCCAGAGCTTGACCAACACATTTTCAAATGCATCCAAGAAAAGTTAATTGGTAGAGCAGAAGCAATGTTAGGTAATAGAGTAGAATTGAATACCTAGTTGAGTTTAAGAGACTTTAGTGCAGTGTTTTTCGGATAGTAGGGATTTGAATTGCTTAATGCAGGAATTAACCAGAAATAGCCGTATAAAGGTGTACCTTTACTAAATTTCGGTAGCCATCTCCAATTACTAAGAAGCAACGTTGCACAAAGAACAAGCAACGATGTTAAACTTAGTGAATCATTTCAGGTTGCACAAATATTTTAAAAAATAATATGCATTTAAAAGAGCCATCTTCTTTAGAAGACGTCATGGCATATGCTAATGAATTTGAGAATTTTTTAAGACTTTACAGTAGTTTAAATTATTACAGTAAACATTTTTCAAAATTAATTTTGGCAGTAATAGAAATGTGTATCGAACAAACAGTCAAAACAATGTTTCATATTTTCAACCGAATGGGTTTCAATCGCACTTTAATGACCTTCAAAATTTGCAAAACCAAAATTTCTCAGTAAAGTCAATATGGTCCAATCAGCCTATAAATATTCAACCCAACATATTCTTTGTGTTGCATGCTGTGTTTCAGTTTAAGCAATCTGTAGTATCGTCGCCCGATTGGCGACTGGTGTATGATTGGTGTAAAGCGGATCCTGGACGAATTTATGAGCGTCAAGGTAGGTTCGAATGATCCAGCTGCCGTTTCCAGGGAGCCCCAAGGCTACACACCTACTCCACCCTGTTTGGCTTTCGGGTTTCTGTCAGACGTGGGCTTAATTCTGAAATCCGTGGTGCCCTATTATTTTGCAACACCCTGTATATGTCGTCACGCTTGTCTCTACGTCGCCCCATTCATAGAACCACGCCCATCTCCTTGAGCGTATTCAACCGTGGCTATTAACAATGGTACACTGTTGTCTAGTAAAAACGTTTTCATCGAGTTTATCATATGGTAAGGTGCTCCAGCTTGCATGAATACATTTCTACCAAAACCAATTTTACGGTTGTGGGAACAATCTGTTCTCTGAAACCGTTTTGTATTACGCTTGGTTCCTTCGGCAACATATAAGCGTCCTATGCACATTGTCTTTATTATGTTCCATACCATAAGTAGTGGGCCATACATAGCGTTTCACGGGAATTTGCTAAAACGCATCCCGGCGACTGTAAGAACAGATTACTTTATTTTTAATGCATGCGTCTACACAAGTACGTTATATCAGTTCCCTCCAATTTTTGACCGGAACTGACCTCAGCATGATGCAGTTGAGCGGGGAAAACGTGGACGGCAAATGTTACCAAAATCCATTGTATCATATTGAGAGAGCCACACCTAGCAGATTCACAGCAGCGTTCGACGAGTTCAGAAGTTCATTTTCCATAGCAAATTTGTTTTACGAACCAATTATGTTTGATACTGACTGCGTTCTGCTTAAGACATGATTTCTGGTAATGGCTGTTCACCTTCACCAGCTCTATCGACACAATATTTATCATCTGAACATTCCTATCAATCCAATAATTAAAAATATGTGTACGTAAGCTCAAATATTAACTTTAGATGTTTTGTAGATATTTTTGAGTTATTTTTATGTATTTTATTAATAAATATCATGTTACAATTAGTCTTACTTTAATATTCTTTGTATTGTACCTACCTACTTTTATTTTAAATTATAAAAATTAATTGAACTAAAAATAGAGTTACCTTATTGTCACTTATAATACCATGAGTAGTCAAAGTTATGTGAACTATTTTTGCGGTGGTATCACGGATGTTCATTGCGCGTAAAGAAACGTCAGATTCTGGATTTTCATTGGTCACTTTTTGACAGATGACAGGTGAATTGAATAGTCACGGTTATTCTGTCTATCCTCAGGAGTAATTGGATTACGCCATCATGTATATTGCTTTGTTAAAAGACTCCGTACATTCTCCAAAAGCTCATCAAATGATGGTATACTCATGCGAAAATATTTAAAACACTTTTCTAGATATTCTTATAGTTTCTCATAAAAATTAGTAAAGAAACTTCCGTTTGATTTTGAAATTAAAAATTGCGTTCTTATTGAAACACCCTTTATGAATTAGCGATAGATATAATTGTTTGAGCAAGCTGGGATTTACGTGTTTTTTATTTATTTTTAGGAGATCCAGCGTAATTTCTGGTATTTTATTTAACCTTGGAGGTTTTACCTCTTTTGCAGGTTTGTGCAGTTGGTGTTCTGTAAGACCGAGTGTCGTCATTGTAGTTGTCTTGTACTTTCTTGTTGGTATCAACTAGAAAAAGTATTATCCTTGAAGAGAGTTATAACAGGATGTGTGAGATGTGTATGCAATCGTATTCGGTAGGTAAATCGTTTTGATGTTTTATGATCACGGTTTAGAGGTGAACCCAGTATCTTTTCTGTGCGGGCTCATTTAACAATCTAACAGCTTCCGCTACACACACTACATCAATAATTGTTTTATCCATAACAATAGTTTGAGCTGTGGCTCTTGACACTGAATGCTACGAAGTAAAATTCTCAACTAATCGTATTAAAATATTACTACTGAGCGTTTTAGCGGCAATTGTGTGGTTTGAGAGACCTGTGCGGTGAAACGGCATGCGTTTTTGCGGGTCCCGCTAAAACGTAATGTATGGCCCAACACTAACAGACACTGGATGTTTTATAGTTTTGATTACAATGTATGAATTACACCTATTAATTGTTTTCCTTCTAATAGACTTGAGAGTTATCTTGCAAGATTTTATACCTGCAATAATAAAATTAATTAAGAATAAGTTCACATCCTGGTGTAGTCCGGCCACCAAATGAAAGACTCAAAAATATCGTATTCAGGTTTTTCTCGATGGAATTTGTTTCCTCAGGTAGTCTTTTCCACATATCTTACTGATGACAAACTGTCACCCGTGAGCAACTGAAGATATCGTGAATATGAGTATTTGAATATTAAAGGTTTAAACCGGCGCGGCATTTAGAATTGAAAAACTGTTTAAAAAGGCCAATTTAGTTTTTTTGATATATAAAAAATATTTTATTCTGGAAATAAAGTCGAAATTTAAAGAAAATCAAATGGTGAAACATCGGTTTATAGTGTAAACACTATAGAAAACGCAGATTCTGGACTAGACCGCTAACTTTAAGGCGCGAACTGATTATTGCCTCATATCGAATACGATTGCATGCACATCTCACACATCCTGTTATAACTCTTTCCAAAGATAATAATTTTTCTAGTCGATACCAACATACATACATTGACGAAAATTATTTAAAAAGATATTTTTGTCAGCTACACCTAAAAATTGCATGTTCAACACATAGGAAAATTCCATGCTCACGTAAAACTTTTACATTCGCTGGAAAACTCTCACGTTTCTTAACTTGTAGAACAATCTACTATTAATTCACTAGCGATTTAAGAAGAAAATTAACTCGCTAGCATATACATTATAAACAGTTACTTATGGTTGCTATTATAGAGATAATAATAATAATACTGCCAGTTTAAAATGTATTATGTATGTATGTATAATCGATAATCTCGTTTTACCTTGCGGTGTAGAGGCTGGTGTTTTATGTGCTTGCATCTGGCGGTACAATGCTCAACTTGTCCCGGATTCGAGATACAAAGTTGGAGCGCGCCTTTTTATGCTTGCACAGCACCCATTGTGTGAGGTGTCTGTGTGTGTTATGTTGACGTTGTTAGTCTATCTCTTAGGTCTGTGGTTCTGAGTAGAGCACAGTTAACCCGGGAGTGGTCGCTCTATGGTCGATTCAACCGCACATTTTAAAAAATTGCTGTAGCTTTCTAATGCAGCTCCTTTGCGACTTGAACTTTTAAAAATTCTCCTAAAATGCAGTTTTGCTATTTTTAGTGACATTTCATCACATTTAAAAAAACATTAAAACCGTTTTTTTTGTTAACGCGGTTGATTCGACCGGGGCGCGACCTCTAACGTAACTCAATTATTTTTTCATTTATCTGGTATTATAAATTAATGCTACGCTGTAAAATCGTTTATTATGCTTTCCTAATAAAGTGCAAGAGAAATGCTATAGTTATTAACGATATAAGGCCGTTAGTAGGCATCTAACAAACGAGAATAAATTTGTGGCCGATGCCGTCAGGCCGATGCTAATGAATTTATCCGAGCCATGGCCATGGCTGTTATGAGAAACTTTTCAGTTAGGTTGACAGTTCTGTTATTAACAAATAACAAGTAGGTGTTATGAAAAAGATTTTTATTAATTTACACACATTCTGTTAAAAAAACTAACTGCGGTGGAACCGACTGGGGTGCGACCACTAACGGAAGTTTAGAACGCGCGACTACACCCGGGTTAATTTGGTGCCCAACTGTGAATGGTCTCACCGAGCCCGGTTCAAATCGCAAGGCTGCGGAAAATACCGGCCCTCGCGGGATTCGAACCGAGGACTTGCTTAATGCAAGGCAAGCGCTTACCCATCTGCGCTACTCGGCTTCTTGTGTTTAAAATGACAAAGAAATAATAATTAATCGAGTTATTTAACAATATCAGTAACTGGAGACTTGAGTTACCGCATTTATATTTTTATGACGCTCAACGCCTCAACGGCTTAAACCTGAAAAGAAACACAGATTGCAGGCAGCTGAAAATTGTTTCGCTTTTTTGACTGCGTTACAACAACGTCGTATTAATTAGGACGCCTTCCAGAGGCGAGCGTTTCCTTTCCAGAGACTTTCCATTTGAATATATATTTTTTGGAACTTTTCCTTACTGCCGATCTCTAGCGTGCTTTTAAAGCTTTCTTTAGTGCAACAAAAGTTATTAAATTCGTCCTACATTTTTAAATGCGGCATATGCCGCGGGTTTCAGCTAGTATCTATCGCTAATTCATAAAGGGTGTTTCAATAAGAACGCAATTTTTATTTTCAAAATCAAACGTAAGTTTTTTTGAGGGATTGCTGATATTTTTATTGAATTTTAAAGTAGACACGTTGCGATTAATTATGGAAGAAAATATCCTTCAAATCCCCTCGCGACTCTGGACGCAGACCCTTGTTCTTTTGATGAAGTTATATATGACGTTTTCTTAGAGTTGCGGCTCTATCTCATTAATTATGCGTTGGATATCGGCATTGAGCTCAGGAATTGTTCAAGGGTTATTCGCATAAATCTGAGATTTCAAAAAACCCAAAGAAAAAAGTCGCACGGCATCAAATCGCAACGATCTTGGTGGTCAACTCCCCTTGGCGTTTCAGGAGACAATGCGGTCCAAAAATCGTTTTCCCAATAAATCAATTATTTCATGCGCAGTGTGACCTGTTGCGTCGTCCTGCTGAAACCACATACTTCCACTCGAGGCCACGAGAACTCCGTTATTACGTGCAGTAACGTTCGCAGATTTTCAGCGACATTCATATTCACAGTCGTAATATTTTCTCGAGACCGGCCGGAACGACAAAGCACAGGAGATGTCCTTAACTGATCTTATGTTTTCAAATTTAGTACTCAATCTTTGAACAGTAGACAGATTTGGTGCACTTTCACGACTGAAAATTGCACGAACTTTGCTAACGCTTTTAGCGTAAATTTTTGTAATCGGTTTTCACAATAAGGCGTTGTTCTTTGGTGTAGCGCTCCATAACTAAAAATCGAAACAATCATAGATGACAAATATCAAATTTTTAGGGTTGCGACTTTTACAGAAAAAAAATCGTGCGAAATTTAAAAATTGCGTTTCTTACTGAAACACCCTTTAGATACGATGATCATCAGTTGATTTTTACGAATGTTTTTAAATGTGATACAGGCACTGGGTATGCAGTAAGTTACGCAGAAACTACGATTCAACGTTCTCTTCCCAATTTCGTCAGCGTATTTACTTCCGAATCTTTTGCCATCCTATCAGCACTTCGGCTTTGCGTAGAAAGCAATCACTCTTCATTTGCCATTTGCACAGATTCGTTTTCTGTGCTTGAAGCCTTAAACAATCAATTTACAATTGAGCCAGTGATAATACGTATTAAACGTTTGTGCACCAAAGTATTAATATGTAATAAAAAATTAATGTTGGTATGGATACCACGCCACACTGGCATAGCTGGCAATAAAAGTGTAGACTTCGCCGCAAAAGATGCTGCTGCTGGAATTACCTCCACAATCGATCCATCATGCACTATAAAGGACATGCGGTTACCCGTTAAAAAGTTAATATTTGTAAATTTTGTAGCAGCTGTACCGCGTACCTCAAAATTTTTCTACCAACAGTAGATCTTTTTAACTACCCCAAACAAATAGCACGAAAAGACCAGGTTGCGTTAACGAGGATTCGAACGGGACATACATGCCTGACCTCAAGATATTTATTGTTAAGAAAAAAATCGGCCGATGTGTAAACTGTAAACCACATCTTATTAGAATGCGATAAATATAGGCGGGTTAGAGAATTCAACGAAGAACAGCCACTTGACACCATAACCAGCGTCCAAAATTTAAATTTTTTGAAGAAAATTGAATTAATTGAATTAATTTATAAAAAAAATAACATATGAGATACGCAGACACAGAAGGGCCAACAGCCACAGAAGCTGATCATCTTAACAAAAAAAAAGAAAAAGAAAGCTATAGAAAAATTATCCAAACGCACTAATCTTCAGTGGAATCATCAAGATCATAATCGTCATCCTGGTTGTCATTCTGATCTTTATCCTGGTATTCACCCTCGTTTTCATCATTACCTTCTTCAACTTCAGCAGCATGTGTTAAGTCATTATAACAACCATTCGTACTGCATAAGCAAAACATTGTGTAAGGCAAATCCGCACTTTTGCAGCCACATCTTATAGTCCTGCATGGAGCGTTGCTTTTACAGGAGCATTTAATTAGTTCCAGAGTGTCAGGAGGTGCAACTTCTGTGTTCTCCGGCAAAGTTATGGGCATTAAGCATCTTGAATTTTCATCCTTATTGAAGCCGTAAAGTAGTGGATAAAGATTTTTAACTTTTTAATGTTTTGATAACTTGACTCTTTCCAATGCCATAATACATATAGCAATTGTATAACATCCGCTAATAGCATATACCGGGTGTCCGTTCTCAAAGTCGAACATAGGCGGTTAACATTGTATTGAACGTTTTTGCCAATTCCTGCTCGCCAATTCAACTTACAGGGAAGGTAATGGTATCAATGGAAAGATAAAACTATTACGCATCAAATGATACCAATAATAATATTCAAGATGCGATTTTTATTTTAAAATACTAATTTAAAACTTGAGCATTTTTAAATATGCCATGCTCTGCTTTTCAAGTTCGATAGCATTTGTCAAAAAAATTGGTAATTAGTTGGCGTAAATCAGATATTTTCCGTCAACGTCTGTTAAAATTATCTACAGAAAAATGAATCAGTTTAATGAATAACGAGTGAATGCACTAACGTTAATTGCCTATGTTTGACTTTGAGAATGGACACCCGGTATAAGCTGCTAGAATGTCAGTTAGTATGTCCTTATGTTTCATAGCTGATGCTCTAATGTCTATTACTGAACGACCATGGACTGGTGATTCCACCAAAACCGAAGTAGATATTTTCTTCAAGTAATAATAGTACAGAAGTAGCAAGAAAACGTTAGTGTCATCTGATATGACAATTACCTGTTTATGTTATCAGCATCTTCCTGGATTGCTTGTTGAACAAGGATCGTGTCAGCTTCCTCATGTGTTGTTCTTAGGTCTGGCCTTCGTTTTATTTCACCACAATGAAGCTCATACGGTTCTGCGTCTCCACCTGTTCAGACTAATTTGTGTTTGTACGCATACTCGGCATTGTATGTGATATCATTGACGATGCTGCAGCATATGAGATTTTTTAACTGCGTCTTGTTTTCGGTTGCACTTATAACAACCTTGTAAGAAGGCAGTGGTGTTGTAAGTGTAAGTTTGTAAATTTTGCTGGCTACTGTCGCTCTCCTTGCTTTACTGCAATCTTTGGTGCTATACTGCTATAGTTATACTGATCTTTGTTTCTTACCATTCCCGCAACCTCGTGTTTTATTTGTTTTGCTATTTTAGTTACAGCTGAATTTATATCATCGTCGTCATGGCCAGGACTTAGTCTTAAAAGTCAATGCTGCCTTGTTGGTAAAAGTTATAATATTAGCTTATCGTGGTGAAGAGAGCAGGAGCACTATGAGATCATTGCATTGGTCTTTGAGCGCTTTTATCATTTTTGATCGGTTAAGTTTACATCCTCCACTATCAGTATAAAGTTTGTGTAGTTCTACAGAGTTTCAGGTGCGTTCTTTATCTGCCAAACGCGCACTTACAGTTTCAATAAATGAGATATCAGTTACTCTATTTTGAAAATTCTGCTGCATATGAGCCTATGAATCTATTCCGACAGTCAAGATGGTATTTGCATCCGCTGCATGTAAGTCGCTAACACTACCAATCAATAGGACTCTAACTTTCGAAGCCTACCTGTCATTTCTTGCCGCGCAAGTGTCAAGAATAACGGTCTTTACTAATGTTCGCGATATTCTTTACAGCACTTTATAATAGTTTGTATGCGCTGAGTACCAGCCACTGTAAGTTCTTCATTGCGATTGCTACAAGCAAATTTCCACTCAAAATAGCATTTGCCTTCCATTTTTCACTTAATGTTTTTACTGTGCCAAAATGAAATAACAGCAATAAAAAATCAAAAAAATTCCTTTTATATTTGCATATTTTCTGGTAATTTACATATCTGATTATAATATGAAAGCTCAAAGGTGACGAAGTGTCATCATGCATTTTCTTGTAGTTAATCCTTAAAACGTATTCATAAATGAAAAAATCTTAATACAACATTTTTGACTTAAGCAAAATTTTCCATTTGGTGGCCGGACTATAAGGAACCACCACAATAGCCTGCATGAAGCACTGTGAATCTCTAATCTTCTGATTTCAATCTCTTATTATTAGCACACCTATCATCACCTGTCGCAAAAAAGTGCCAACCTGCGTCAAATAGCTAAGGTAGTAAATCGGTAGCCGCTAGAACGAAGATGGACTGATCTTTTGAGATAACCACACTTACCGTGTGGGTCGAACTAGCTCTATTCGGCGCTTTTTAGGTCGTGGATTTTGTGGCTCAGCTGTGCACCCTGCAAGTAGCTTCAAAACACAATATGGGCGCCAGGAATCAAAGTGATTCCGAAAAGAATAACCCAACAACAGTTAAATAGGGTTTATTAAATGTAATAATGTGTTGATCATTAAAATAGTGGAGGTAAATGGTTTGTAAAATTGTTTAAATTACATAATAATGTAGCAAAGTTTCACGAAAGGTTTCCACACGCATAACTCGTAGGAACCCCTTTGCGGGTTTTTAATCAATTAAACTTGTCGATTTAATCGAGAGATGTGCACATCGCTGTCAGTTAAAAAACCTTAATTCCAGGTCAACGATAGCCTAAAGCGCGAGTGCGTCTTTTACAACAAATTTGAAATTACAAATCCTGTTATTATAATTAATAAATTATTCAAACGTGAATAGATTAATAATGCGCGTAACCCGTCATGCACTGGCGTCGCGTTAAATTCACCACACTAACCTCCTGTAATCAGCAAACTCTTGGAAGGTGGCGTCGGCCGTGAGTTGCCATACGTGGGATTTTCCAAAATCGACAGGATATCTGCACGTGGTGCTATCGATTTAGATGAAAAGAGGCTTGCATTTATCGCCCGCCGCCGGAGCAAAAGAAAATTGTGGCAAAATATTCTCTTGTAAGATAATTATTGGGACAAAACGTCGGTCACCGATGACTGCAATAAAAGAGATACAAGCGGCTAATTAATATGGGAATAACACAATTTGAAAGTCCATCATACCCGATTTATTTTCAGCTCTCGAAACAAAACGCTTAATTAAGCACAAGGTGGGTCTTTCGTAAATTAGCGAGCAGCTAAGCCGAGTCGCCGAAGGAGAATGCGCTCAAGCCAAGTCGCCAAAGGAGAAGTGATAACACCAGCGCTGCGCTCCAAAGATAGCGAGCGGGAACTGATACAGGTACAAAATGGACGGAACTGGGAAATTGAACAATTCGAAATGCAAACTGATTACAATGCAAATAAAAATATACAGGTTAGGTCTGAAATAATTTGGTAAATTGAGAAAGCAATTAAGCGGAGCGAAAAATGCATTTTATGGAATAATTCTTTTTATATTTGGAACCCATCGATTTCAATAGTTTGTAAAGTTTTGTGTAGCCCCCTGTGTATTCCAAATCCAATCTAGCATGATCTAATAAACTGTGAAGAGTAAAATGCTAATTTTTCTTGTGGTGTTCATAATTTTCAAAAATTTATTATCCAAGTAGTTCTCTCTTGGCTCTGCTGAAAGTTTTTCTACAGTCTGAACATTAGATTTTAAATATTTATAAACAGTATTGATCGAAGTCTAAAAATTAGTCAGGGTTATTGACGATAATACAGTGTATTATTAAGCTTAATTACTTACAGAATATATTTTCCAACTTTTTAAATTATTTCCAAATTACTTATGCCTTTGCACACCTTTTTAATTTTCCAAAGCAGCTTCTAGCGTCAGAAACGACTTTGACTTAAATTAAGCTTTATTTTGACCGACAGAAGTCGCTATCACAAATTACGCGGCCAACAAATAAAGTGCTGCCATATAAATCTAGTGTCTCACCTAGTTCCAAAACAACTATACGTATTTTGAGAAATTTTATGTTGTTATTATAGTTGTTAGTACGATTAGAGTGCTTTATAGACCAGGCAAGCTTATCCCACTAGATTTGTGTCACAGGAACTTTAGCGCCAAGTCGTTGGCTGCGCTGACCGGTAACCGTGTGTTTGTTCTGTCTTCTGTCAACCAAGCAAGACTGGTAACCGTTCGAGTACGCACTGCTCGATCTAGACGAACACTGCACGCTGATTTAAATCTTGTTCATTCCATTACGATGCTAATTATAATTACAGTCTTCATCCAAGTGTGGTTATTTAAATCTATATACAGTGTGTACGTATTGTTCTGTGCTGTCAACTGTATCTGTCAGTTCTATTGAGTTCTGTCACTCGTCACTGTTGTTTGAACTAAGGTACTATTAAAGTTCTCTAGTTTGAACCACATACGTGTTAGTTAATAGTGTTTTCGTTCCGATTTTTTCTGCATTCTTTTTATTTGTTTAAAAACCAATCTTTTTTAAGACGGATAAAATTAAATGACATGATCGTTGTTTTTCCGACTTACCGTATGCTATTTGGAAAGTAACTAGAATTTGAATTTACCGCCACTTTCAGTAACTCAAAATGGCGGACAAGCTTTCTCGTATAAATAAAGTACCTTAAGTACGATGATGACGTCATAGATCACGTGATACTGAAATTTTGTTACAAGGACGATACATAACATTTATGGCATGTAAGTAACCATAATCACATTAAAATCAAAGTAACACATAAAATTGGAAGATTTATGTAATTAGAGTTCTTTAACTTATGTTTACCTGTTTTTCTAATAAATACAAATTGAAGAATTTTTAGATTTGGAAGATGCACCTGGATTTTTAAATTTACCTCAACGCTTATACAGACTAATAGAATACCTTTATTTTTAAAATTTAATTTTAAAAAGTAGGCTTTTTTTAATTAATTTCGGTGTGCGAAATGCCACTTTTTTTCACTCAGTGAAAAAAGTAACACTTTGCTTTTAATTTAGGAATGAACGATTCTAATTGGACGTTTTCTTAGTTACCAATAGACGTTTCCTTAGTTACCAGAACTGACCAACGCACTTGACTAAAATGAAGGCAAATACAATTCTATACAAAATAGGCTTGGATTTGAATATTTAATGAAATTTTAAAAAATCTTATAGACAACTCGTGTTAGCGTGCTTATTTTTCACGTGTGTGGAATATTCAACTCGGCTGCGCCTCGTTTAATAAGCCTCCACACTTGTGAAAAAAAGTTGCACTTCTAACACTTGTGGTCTAAATAACTATTTTATAACAGCAAAACATTATTATACTTAGCTGTTATTTGTTCCTTGAATAAAATTTTAGAAATGTATTTACCTGTCTTTTCCAGTTCTCCAGAAATCTTCTCCCAGGCATTATCTCTTATGTTCTGGTTCCGATATTCGTCAAACGTCAAGGGTTTTCTCTCACAGACATGGGTTCTTCGTTACTTCTTCAATTAAGTGCTCTAGGAACATAATTTTCTACACATAAACGACTATCACTTGAAAACAGAATATTGCCGGCAAAATACAAGAACAACGTACTGCCGACTGCAGGTGGAAAGAACCAAAACGGGTCAAAGCGCTTGCCCGTCGTTGGCGACGCTCAAAAATATAGCTTCAAATCATACACCTCAGCGTACCCAGTTCTGTGTAGCCACTTACGTTGCCAATAAAAGAAACTATTTTTCGTACACATAGCGAACAACTACGTTACTTGAACCGCCCGCCATGTTGAATAACTGAGCAGCAACTATATGGTTTTTCTCATATGGAGTTTAGCAAATCAAGCAAAATAAATTAGATTTACATTTTTTTATTAATTATTCAACAACAAACAATGAAACAATTTTTCATTAATTCTCAGCTTGTATGAGAGCTCACATGTAAAACTAAATGATCCCTTCATGCTGTCTTGTATTCAGACAGAGCAATTATAATTTGTTTCTCCTGTATGTGTTCTCATATGTTTAACTAAATGACTTTTTTGTGTTGCTTTGTAGCCACAAACAGCAACTATATGGTGTTTCTCCTGTATGTGTCCTTATATGTGTAACTATACTACTTTTTACAGTTGCTTTGTATTCACAAATAGAGCATCTATAAGGAGCTTCTTCTGTATGTGTCCTCATATGTGTAACTAAACTACTTTTTGCAGTTCCTTTGTATTCACAAATAGAGCATCTATAAGGAGCTTCTGCTGTATGTGTTCCCATATGTTTAACTAAATGACCTTTTACAGTTGCATTGTACCCACAAACAGAGCAACTATATGGCTTTCTCCCGGATGTGTCCTCATATGTGTAATTAAACTACTGTTTTGTGTTGCTTTGTATTCACAAACTGAGCAACTATATGGTGTTTTTCCTGTATGTGTCCTCATATGTGTAACTATACTACTTTTTACAGTTGCTTTGTAGCCACAAACAGAGCAACTATATGGCTTTTCTCCCGGATGTGTCCTCATATGTGTAATTAAACTACTGTTTTGTGTTGCTTTGTATTCACAAATAGAGCAGCTATAAAAAGTATCTCCTGTATGTGTTCTCATATGTGTAATTAAACTACTTTTTCTCATTGTTTGGTGTTCACAAACAGAGCATCTATACAGAGTTTCCCCTGCATGTGACGTCATATGTTGAACTAAATTAGTACTTTTAAAGCTTTCTTCATTGATGTATAGATTATAAAAATTTTCATTTGTTATTCTCGTGCTGAGATATGCCAGATGCAGTTCCTGTAGAGCTACAAGACTTACTATCCATTGTGTCTTGTTCGATGTTCATTATGTTTATTTAAAGGTCGGAGTTCCTTTTAATGGTATGTGAGTCTACAGAAGTTAAACATCTTCACACCTAGAACGAAAGTAGATTACCATCAATTTATTATACGCTTTTAGTAATATAGAGTGTACCTATTAGACATAGTAGAGCTAGCTAAATTAACTATTTTTCTATTTGCAATTTGTAATTTAAAATTATTAATAGATTATCTACTAAAACGTATACCCGATTGTGATTACAAATATGTAGTAAAAGATTTCTCAGTAGTTGTGATAGAAACAGAACACTGTCAAAAAGCTTCGTTTGTAACGTTTCGCTTGTGAATCTAAATTCTAAAGATACTTGAAACGTATTGGGAATTTAATTCGCCGCCTTATCAAACGTTTGCATCTCAAGACCGCGCTAAGAAGCGATAGCGCGGGCCGGTAGCCGATGCGCAGAAAGCCACGTTTGCGCGTAGGAGTGATTCCCCCGCTATCTAAGTGGGGAGCACGAGCGCTGACCAGGAGCCGCTGAAACGTATAAAAAGGAACACCCGACAGCTCCTAGACAGATTCTATTCCCGAGTCCTCTCCTGAACTCATCCTGATCCACCCGGAGCGATCACTCCCTTGCTTTGGTATGGTTACTGTCTTAGCAAGGGAGGAATCGCCTAAATAAAAGTTCTTGCGGGTTTGGTATGGTTACTGTCTGCCTGCAAGAACACCCCGATAACCTAGAGATCCTTATCAAACCCGTTCCCGAACCGTCATTAATTTAAAGGCCGAAACCGTGGCTACCCGTTCCCGAACCGCTGTTAGTTAAAGGCCGAAACCGCGGAATTTGTAACTAACATTCCTGTAATTCGCTGAACGAAATCACCGCCACCGTCCCGTCCGTGATCATCCGAGTTCGGAGGGCGCATTCCATTTGCGTTCTCGAAAGCCGTATTTCAACTGTATTAACTCGCCCGAATTGTGAGGCACCAGGAAGTCATCAACAGCCCGCCGCCGCCAGGCTGGACGCACAGAGAGATTATGCGATAAGGGACCTGCCTGTAAGAGTCACCGCCAGCATCCCATGAGCGTTCCTGAAGTCCTCCGGAAGAGATCTCCACACTGCCGCAATCCAGTCGAAGCCGCAAATTCGCTTGAACGGCGATTTTCCCGAGAGTCCGACCGCCGCATCGTTTCGAGCCGCGAAAGACCGCAAATCTTCTGGCGGCCCCCGGTCCAGTTTGGCTCACCGAACGCGAACTCCTGCAGTTTCCTACGCCGACAGGTATGTTCTTGAAACACTATTTCTAATCCAAAGTGTTCGCAGCAGCTAGCCATTGTAAACAAATCTCACCTGGTGCATGCGATCGACGACCTTCACTCCGAAGTCGAGGTGCAGAGCAGCTGAAGCGCGGCCGGCCCACTCCGGGACATTTCCCAGAGGCGTAACGTGCGCTAGGCCGGGGCATTCTACCAGACCGCTCCGCCTCCGCGCAGCAGCCCCACCGGCGTCCAGGAGCAACCCCTGTTGATGCAACTACCCCCTTTGGCAGTAACGCGTAGTGTGCAATATTATTTCTATTTTTAAATGTAAATAGTTAAAGACAGTATATTTTATTTTCATCATTTGTCCTGTGTTATTTATTGATCTATGCATTATTCGAGCAATCTGAACGTATTCTCCGACTTAGAGCATACCCGAGGCAATAAGGCCAATTAAAATATTCCTAATAAAGGCGGGCCGTTACACGTTGTTGAAAGTCATGGTGACCAATTAAGTGAGATGCTGGCTGAATGGTTTGTTTCGTCAAATTTATATGGCACAAACTCATTTCATCATTCATAATCTATAGCTTCCTTTTTACCTTTCGGTGTCGAGGACCATTCATACCCCTCGACATTCTTGCAAAATGCTACAGAGAAAAGTTAATCAAGTGGGTGAATTTTTCAGGAGTTAAAATTAACACAAGTATCTCTAAATAACGGCATTGGGCATTTAATAGAACAAAAGATTACCAATAACCTATTTTGCATTTAGCAATACAGGGTGCATCAGAAATACATGTGTTAATTTTAGGCGCAGTAGAGCTGATTTAAAATTAGAAATTACTAGCGTTGCCAGCTGAACTGAACGGCTATAAATGCTGTGAAGATTCATGCCGAGGTAGTGCAGCCGAGTTGTTCAGGTCTTGCACCTATCGCCTGATAACACGGAAGGCCGCAGGATATCACTGGCAACGATCAGTGATATGCGATCCTAGCAATTGCATCCTTCTCGCGGTGGCCCCGTTGAGACTGACCCCGCGGATCTAGACTGGGAAGTCGATAAAGATCCCCCAAACCGAGCTGTCGTGTCGTGGCTAAGGGTCGGCACTTGGGATAACGATGTCGGCAATGGAGAACCTCCGATCATGTCATTGCAGTTACACCATACATGGATATTTCTGCTGTAGGCATGTATTACGGGGGATATCTGTGCTGGTGGTATTGGCTACACCGCCCGAACCAACAACAGAAAACCTCAATAAAAATCCTAAATCTCACGGCGGGGACCAGGTTCAAGAGATGCATGGCTGCCTAAAAGATCAGCCTTTCTGGTTTCTAAATTTCCTTTTTGAATGTGTTATGTGACCCGCCCAAAGCAAAGCACCAGCGGGTGTAGGTGCAGGGGCTTATAATATAATAATAATAATAAAAGCGATAGGACCGAAGACCCGTCCCAATATAGACCCATTACGTGCCTGCCGACCATGTACAAAATTCTAACGGGGTGCATCGCCAACAAAATCTACCACCATATAGATAGCAATAACATACTGGCCGAGGAACAAAAAGGGTGCATCAGAAACCACTAAGGGTGCAAGGAACAACTTATAATCAATTCTGTTATACTCAAGCAAGCACAAGAAAAACAACGCAATCTACACACAGCCTTTATAAATTACAAAAATGCTTTCGATAGTGTACCCCATTCTTAGCTCTTGGACGTATTGGAAATGTATAGAATTCATCCTATTATCATTAATTTGTTTGCTACTATTAAACAGCAATGGAGAACGAATCTCAGACTATTCACCGAATATCAGTCTATTACCACCGATGAGATATACATCAATAGGGGTATATTCCAGGGTGACACCTTGAGTCCACTATGGTTTTGTCTAACGATGAATCCTTTCTCCACATTACTTAATAGCACAGAATATGGCTTCGCCATCAAAGCCGACAGAGACAACCGCCAGACTATCTCCCATCTTCTGTATATCGATGACATTAAGCAGTATGGTGGAACCCATAAACAGTTGGAGAACCTGATTGGCGTGCCTTACACTTTCTCAAAAGACATTCGTATGGAATTCGGAATGGAAAAATGTAAAGCCTTGAACATCAAAAAAGGCAAAGTCATTAATGGCGAGGTTGCACTCCCAAATGGAGACATAGTTCAGGCTATGAACGAAAGAGAAACTTACAAATATCTTGGTTGTCAACAAGCTAAATTACTTCAAGACAAACAAGGAGAATCAAGGGTGAAGGATTAGTACCTGCAACGAATGCGTGTTCTCCTAAAGATAGAGCTAAATGCAGGCAATTTTATTACAGCAATCAACACCTACGCTGTACCTGTTCTGACCTACAGTTTTGGAGTCTTGAAGTAGACCAACACAGATCTAAAACAACTACAGCGAAGTGAAAATATAAGAAGAACTTGCAAGGTGGAAAATATCAACGAATGGGTTCATGGAAAATAGAAGGAATGGAATGAGCATATTAACCGAATGACCGATAACAGGATTGTTAAGATTGCCAGAGATAAGTCGCCGGTAGGAAGACGAAGTGTGGAAAGACCTAGGAAGAGATGGTGTGACAATTTTAACGTACAATAACAGAAAGGCCCAATCGAAGAAGGAACAGGCATTAGCCTATGATAGAGGAATGAAGAAGAAGAAGAAAAAAACCATTTTTTTCTAAACCTCATAATTGCCGAAATACCTAGCCTCAAAGGTAAAAAGTTACGAAAAACTTTTTTTTAAACAATTTGTTCCACTGACGTTTGGCCTACTTTTATTCATCAAACTCATGCAGATATGATCCACAAGAAATTCTATTTCTTCATACATATAGTGAGTGTGACACTACATCGGCCCCATTTAGACATGGAAAATCCAAATTTTGTAGTGTTCTTCAGAAGCACCCTAGTTTAATTGAAGCAGTAGTAAACTTCGTGTACTCGACAAAATTATGGACAATTTGGCATGCACTAGGGATATTACTATTGATTATTTTCTTTATATCTATAATAATGCGTAATCACCATGGTTTCTATCAGTTTAATAATGACAAAAATTCAAACGTCAACATTTAACCGCGGGTAAATGTGTGTCAAAATTTAATCGTTTGTGCATAATTTTAACATGATTATTAAAGGTGCTTCACCAACTGAATTTTATCTATTTATTCAGGAAATAATCACGCCGAATATCTCGCGTGCATGTAAACTAGCCTGAATAAATTTTGACAATTTTCTGTCAGAATGTTTTGCTAAGAAATTTGTTAAGTAAATTTGCCGCTCAACAAGAATCCCGAGTGCGTAGCACGCCATTTTGGGGCGGAAAATTTACGAGATATATTTCTGCAGAGCAAAGCATTCTGACAGAAAATTGTCAAAATTTAATCGGCTATTTTAATGCACTTGGTATATTACTGTTGATTATTACACTGTTACCGTCAATTTTCGCTTTACTGTATTCTCGATATTTTGTTACCATCAATTTTCGCTTTACTGTATGTTCGATATTTTTCGAATTGCGCATTTTTGATACGCCGCCGTTGCACATTGTTGAACGTTACCGACGCGAAAATTTGGCATCTTGTCCCGGCGTTCGATCGAATAAGGTCGTTGGAAGTTTTTGGCGCTGTTCGAGATCGCGATTTTGGAGAAGGTGCTTATTGATGTCTAGGCACTTCTCACCCTTTGGTTATGGGATTTGTACGCGTCTCGACATTCCTCTGAATATACATCTGGAGACACTGCCTGGTGCAGACTTTTTTTACGCCAAAACTTCCCGAGCAAAACATTTGGGGAATTTAGTGTGAGTATGACCGTTTTCAGCCCCTTTTCGATTGCCCGCTAACGTTTATTTCAATAATTTAGTCCCCACCACGTATTGGGTCCCAAATAAAAACTTCGAGAACCCCGACTTGCGGCTCGATGCGATCTGTGATAGCGTTATCTCGGCGCGCTTAATTGACGAGCTACTGTCCTCCCTGAGCAAGCCATCAAACCTACGGAAGCTCATTCCTGCGATGTTATCAACGCTAAGTGGTCTCGCACCAGCTCAAGGTAACCTGGCTGCTCTATTAATTGTGCTTGCGGTAGCCAGCTAGTGAACCTAGCTGTACGCGTTTATGTGCCTCAATCGATGGACTGCCGATAGTAAGCTGTTTCTAAATTGAGATTAGCGCGATATACCAGCGCGAGATATTTATATCATAGTCAGGACGCATCACTTTGATTACATATTTTAATCTGTAAAGTACGAGGCTTCCCCTCGCCGTAGCTTTCACTTTAGCTACGAATTGTGTTATTAATTGTTACATGTATCACGCTATAGAAATTCCTGGGGTGGTTGCCCGCTTGTAATTTACAATTTTATATTAACGTCGCTCCTCGGGAGCATCCAGGAATTTCCCCTATTTTGGTGATTTTGGTGTTTTAATTAGCCACCCCATTTTGTAAACAAGGATCCTTGGGGCATTTATATGCTTTTATATCGGCCCTAAACTTTTACTTATATGTATTTTATGTGTGTGTCCGGCTTTACGAGTGAATAAAACGAATTTGTCTCCCCTGCACTTAAATTGTTTGACTTCAGTTTTGCGCCGTTTTATTAAATCCACAGTGTTCCAATTTAGCTGGAACGTAATCTAACAATCGCTGAATTAGGGTGTTATCTTTTTTTTGTTATCCTTTAAAATGGTGGCGCCATTCCCCCCATCTAATGAACCCACGGCCGTCTTCGGCTGCAGCTGATCGGCGACCCCTAATTAGCGATTGGTAGTGACTCGCCTAGGCATTGGCTGAGTGAGGCAATTTGGTGCTTTGATCGCCGCTTCGATTCGCTGAGCAATTAACGTAAGTATTATTCTACCACCTTTTTTTGTGCTTATAAGGGATAACAACGCACAACTGTCACATGACTGATATCCCAATGAAAACCAAGCATTTTTTGAAAATAGACCAATCCCGAACTGATTACCTGAAAAGCGCCCTTGAGCTGCTTATCAAGCGATAAGCTCACAAGGGATGATTATCGACCCCGTGGATGGGGTCATAATTAGAAATAGAAACACAAGAAACAAGCAATTTGAGTTTTTTGGCGTTATTAGATCAATTTTAAATCATAATTCGTATACTGGTTTTGTGAAATAATCTTCCAAATATAACGCGGCCAACACACTTACATATAATTTTGCCCGTGCCAAGAATCATCGCGCTGTTTGTCTTTAGAAAACTGCCCTCGGGCAAAATTATCGGTAATAGTTATTAGTTATTTACCTAACAAGTTTGGGAAGGTAATTTTTCCAAATGAGCACTTTGTTTGCAGCACGACCGAAGGGAGTGCTGCATGTAGTGCGAATTCGGGAAAATTCTTTGTGAAAAAGTTAGGTAAAATGTTTTTTGTAACGAATAACTAAAAATATTTAAAAAAAATGGTTTAGTGTTTTACTACTTTACTGAGTTGACAGCGTAAATCACTAAACTTTTATACCAAAGACAAAATAATATTGTAACGACCTTTGAGCCGGATCGCGTGCAGACAGATGAGATAGCCTTCCAGATCATTCGAGAACGATCTCGGTGATTAATGCGCGCGATACGTCAGCATTGCTAGAATAGTCGAGAATATCTTGAAGGTTCCGGAAGGAAACCCCGGCGATATATATAAGCGAAAGCAGCGGGAGAGCGAACAGTCCGAATCTAGCTTTGAAGTGCGCGAAGCTTGCCATATAAATCATTCGCGTTTAAATCGTGTGTAAATAAATAAAGTGTATTTGTTGTTAGAAATAGTTCCTGTTAGTGTATAGATAATTTGTGTTCCGTATTAATAGTTCTTGTGTCTTTGTTAAATCGTTAAGTTAAATTGCTGTAAATAAATGCTTAAAACAAGAAGCGGCGTATAATTTTTAAAAGCCCAGAAGATAAATCGTAACATTTGGCGTCAGGTGTCGGAGTTTTGAACCAGGGGCTATAAAAAAATTATTGGGCATACATTAAATAAACTAATTGATTAACAAGTATAGATAAACGACAGTCAGATAATAAATTTAAGTGTGTGTTGTGCATGCCTGTGTCGAGATCCCAAAGCAGCAAGATGGAGGCCCAATTGTTGGCCAGGACAAGGCAGAAAAGGCGCAAGAAGAATTGAAAACCGGCCAAAAGCAGGAAGAAAAACCACAAGAGGATCTTAAGGAAGAGCTGAAAGCCGCGCAAGAGGATCTTAAAGAGGATCTTAAGGAAGAGCTGAAAGCCGGGCAGGAAGTACTTAAGGAAGAGCTGAAAGCCGGGCAGGAAGTACTTAAGTAAGAGCTGAAAGCCGCGCAAAGGGATCTTAAAGATGAACTTAAGAAAGAGCTGAAAGCCGCGCAAGAAAAAGTAGTCTAAAAACTTGAGGAAGAACTGAAAGCGAGCCATGACGAGTTGGCAGAGGGGATCAGAAATATTCAGGAGGAAATGGAGAGAAAGGTAACCAGATTTCAAGGTGATGTACTGGAGCTGCAGGAACAAGTTACCAAGTTACTAAGTGGCCAAGGCCAACCAACTCCCTCTGAATCTGCTGGCTTCTCTCCTCCTCTTTCGGTAAATCAGCCTACCTTATTGCGAGTGGCTACCCCTCAGGTTGCTGCTTTCTAAGATACTGCCCCAGTGAGGCCCGCAACATCACGCTTGCATTTGAAACTGCCCTCTTACGATGGGAAAACGCCATGGGCAACATACCTGAAGCAGTTTGAAGCCGCAGCCGTCGCTAATGGTTGGGGAGAGGCAGACATTGCGAGGGGATGCCCTGAATATTCTGCAAATGGTTCCAGAAAATCAGCTGATGGACTTCCAGCAATTGGTGAACCGTCTGGAACGGCGTTATGGCGATAGTCATCTTCAGCATGTGCACTGTGCCCAGTTGAAGAACCGAATTCAGAAGTCGGGGAAGATTCTGCAAGAACTTGAGGCCGACGTTGCTCGATTGGTTCGGCTAGCGTATCCATCGGCGCCGGAGGACTTCCTGGAGAAGCTAGCCGTCCAAACATTCATAGATGGAATGAAAGACGCCAATACTCAGCAAGCGGCACGTGTGGGGCGCCATAGGACACTGGGAGAGGCCTTAGCCCATGCGTTGGAAGTTGAAGCGGCAAGAAGTGCCTCCAGAGGACATGGTTGTGTCCGCGGTGTCGCTAGGACAGAAATGGCGCCTGAATCCATGGAGGACATGTTGCGACGACTCATAAAGCAAGAGAAGGGACCCCGTTGCTGGAGCTGCAAAGAGATGGGTCATCTTAGGGCTCGCTGTCCGAAGAAAGGAGCCCGAGCGTCTGACGAGCCATCGGAAAACTAATACGGGTCTACAAGAAGGGGCGAGAGTCGACTCGTGATTGCCATGCCCCGGAGATTTCCATCCATATGTCTTCCGTGCAACGCCAGCCTGATAGCCTCTTCATTGATGGGAGAATAAATGGAAGAGTTCGGTCTCTGCTGTTGGATACTGGAGCGACGAAGTCCATCGCCAGGTCTGACGTAATACGGGACAAGGGTCAGCTGCTGCCCACCAGGACACGCCTTCGCACTGCCACGGGAGGCGCAGTGACCACACATGGGGAAATGGATTTGGCATTGAAGATTGGGATCAAACCCCCAAGCATCGGGTCCTGATTGCTGACATTGCGGACTAGTTCATCCTGGGAATGGATGTTATGAATAAGTATGGGTTCACTTTAGACCTGGGACGCGGCGTGTTGCACGTGGGTGGGGAGGAGCTTTCCCTACACCCAAAAGAAGAGATCGCAGTACGAGTGGTATTGGCGGAAAATGTTACTCTGCCGGGACAAACCGAGAGGGTCGTGGATGCATACCTGGATGGCGATCTCCGGGGCAACGTAGTGCGCATGATTGATCCCGATTATGACAAGGAGCTCACTCATGGTATCCTGGTTGGGAAGACGTTGGTAAAGACTGGGATTAAGGTCCCAGTAAGGATGATGAACGTCAACAGGGAACCGGCAACCGTCAGGAGAAACACAATCCTGGGAATGTGCATACCGGTCTCCGCCATTGTCAGAACGATTACTAGTGACAGCGGCAGCAAGGCGAAGGGCTGCCCAAAGGCATTAATTAACACCGTGATGTCTACTTGCAAGGGCGTGAGCCAACAAGAACGGAAGAAGATCGAAGATCTGGTGGCCCGGTACCAAGACATCTTCGAGCGCGGAGATCATCCCAGCGGCCGTACCGACGTAGCTAAACATAAAATTAATACTGGGGACGCTCAACCGATACGCCAACATCCAAGAAGGTTGCCCCTCGCCAAACGGAAAGAAGCTGAGAAGATTGTCCAGGACATGCGAAACCAAGGTATCATCGAACCGTCCAGCAGCCCGTGGACCTCCCCTGTGGTTCTTGTTAAGAAAAAGGATGGCTCAACGAGGTTCTGTGTTGACTACCGGCAGCTGAATCATGTGGCCAAGAAAGACAGCTACCCTGTGCCACGAATCGATGATACCCTGGACACGCTCTCCGGTTCGCAATGATTCTCGACGCTAGACTTGAAGAGCGGTTATTGGCAAGTCTCTGTACTTACTACCGACTGTTTGTGCTGGGCATTGCAAACATTGCAAAACCGTTAACCCGTCTAACGGAAGAGGGACGACAGTTCTAATGGAGTGCTGAGTGCGCGGAGGCCTTCGAGACGCTCAAGACTGCCTTAACCAGTTTACCTGTGCTTTGCTATCCACGTCAGGAAGGCCAGTTTATCCTCGATACTAACGCTAGCAATGTCGGAATAGGTGGTGTTCTGTCCCAGATCCAAGATAGACAAGAGAAAGTCCTGGCATATTTCAGCAAGGTCCTGTCCAAGCCAGAGCGGAATTATTGCGCAACCAGGATAGAGCTTCTGGCAGTCGTCAAATCCGTGGAGCATTCTTATAAATATCTGTATGGCAGAAGATTTTTGCTGAGAACCAACCATGCTGCTCTAAGATGGCTACTGCAGTTCAAAAACCCTAAAGGACAGGTGGCTAGGTGGATCGAGCGCCTACAAGAGTACGACTTTGAAATAAATCATCGACCTGGCACAGCCTACCGCAACGCCCATGCGATATACAGGAGGCCCTGCCCTGCGGACTGCGGCCACTGCTCGAAACTGGAGAGTCGTGCGGTACCCATCAATCGTAGCACTGTAGTCGACGACTCGTGGGAGCTAGACGAGTTGCAGAACAGCCAGGAGAACGACCCCGGTTATAGCCTGGAAGCGAGATGGCCGTCGACCTACCTGGCAGGAGCTCTCCGCCACCAACCCAACGGTGAAGACCTATTGGGCGCAATGGGACTCCTTGCAGCTACACAACAACATCCTGACCAGAATCTTGGAAGATGAGGACGGTAGGGCAACGAGATCACAATTGATGGTTCCAAGGAGTAGAGTGGCCGAGGTTCTGCGCCACCTGCATGATGGCTCCTCTGGGGGACACTTCGGATTGAAAAAGACGTTGCAGAAGGTCCGAGAAAGGTTCTACTGGGCGAGCTGCAAAGATGGCGTCCAAGAGTGGTGCCGGAGGTAAGAAGCCTGCGCTACAGGAAACGGACCGGTTGGAAGACGTAGAATTCCAATGCGACAGTACAACATCGGTAGTCCGTTCGAGAAGATAGCCATTGACATCGCTGGACCATTTCCCGAAACCGAATCGGGAAATAAATACATTCTGGTGTGCATGGACTACTTCACCAAGTGGCCCGAAGCGTACGCCCTTCCGAATCAAGAGGCCGGTACTGTTGCTGATGTTCTGGTGAAGGAGTGCTTCAGCCGTTTTGGAGTCCTCCTGGAGTTACATTCCGACCAGGGCCGGAATTTCGAGTCTGGACTGTTCCAGAACGTTTGCAAGCTACTGGGGATACACTAGACCCGGACCACTGCCCTCCATCCTCAATCAGACGGCATGGTGGAAAGGATAAACCGAACCATGGGAAAGCATCTGTCCAAGGTGGTTTCCGAGCATCAGCGTGACTGGGACCAGTACATTCACCTGTTCCTGATGACCTACCGATCGGCAGTACAAAAGACAACCAATCACACCCCAGCCGCAGTACTCTTTGGGCGCGAGCTGCGATTGCCATGTGACCTCAAATTTGGAAGAAAGCTTGGCGAGGAAACGGCCGGCGAGGACTACGAGGGTAACCTGAGGCCGGTGGTTTCCAGCCTGGCGATTTGGTATGGCTTCATAACCCCCAGAGGCGTCGTGGTTTTTCTCCCAAGTTCCAAAGGAACTGCGAAGGCCCCTACACTGTAGTTGCTCGACTGAATGACGTGGTATACCGAATCCAGAAACCTCGAGGAAAGTGCAGGGTGGTGCACTTCAATCGGTTGGCCCCATATTCCGGAACCAATGAGGAGGTGGCGGCTGTCATGGAGCACCCCCTGAGACAACTAGAGACCGGAGGTACCTCCTTCCAGGAGTTTATGACCGCTTATGGGGGTACGAAGACCGCGCGATTTGGGGTCACTACAGAGGTGCAGCGTGACCTGTTCGACAGGCTGCGGCGGTATTCCGTGGCACACTGCGTCGCCCAGGACCTCCGGATGTCTAGGGGGATCGCCGCTGCCTTCCGGGGAAAGTTTGCGAGAGCAGTCACCTCAGGTTGGCAAAACTTTTCAGCTGAAGGAAGGCAATAGCTCCATTTATTACCTGGTGACGAAAAGGATGTCGTACGAAAAACCCAGTTACCAGGAGCTCTGGTCTGCTCTTTTGGACCTTAAGGAGCAGATGGTGAAGAACGGAGAAACCCGGCTAGCGGTGTCGAAATTAGGATGCGGCCTAGATTCGTTGGACTGGAGGGTTGTACGCAGCATGCTGGAAGTAGTCTTCGACCGGACCGGCATCCAGATCGAGGTCTGCTGTTACAGCCCGTTGAGCCCACGGTGGACTGCTACTTCTTCAGCCAGTCCTTGTGCAAGAAGGGCACCGCCTGCAAATACCGCCATCAAACCCCCAGAAGAGCGAGAGGACAGGCACTTGATGCAACGGGGCAGTGTAACGACCTTCGAGCCGGATCGCGTGCAGACAGATGAGTCAGCCTTCCAGATCATTCGAGAACGACCTCGGTGATTAATGCGCGCGATACGTCAGCATTACTAGAATAGTCGAGAATATCTCGAAGGTTCCGGAAGGAATCCCCGGCGATATATATAAGCGAGCGCAGCGGGAGAGCGGGCAATCCGAATCTAGCTTTGAAGTGGGCGAAGCTTGCCATATAAATCATTCGTGTTTAAGTCGTGTGTAAATAAATAAAGTGTATTTATTGTTAGAAATAGTTCCTGTTAGTGTATAGATAATTTGTGTTTCGTATTAATAGTTCTTGTGTCTTTGTTAAATCGTTAAGTTAAATTGCTGTAAATAAATGCTTAAAACAAGAACCGGCGTATAATTTTTAATAGCCCAGAAGATAAATCGTAACAATATAATAAGATAAGAGTATTATATTATTTTTCTCCATGCTCATCTAGTAAGTTACACTTACTTTAAGATATCCATTGCAGGTAAGTTGATTTTACTGTTTGTTTACTGGTTGTCATGACATTAGGGAAGTAAGGTAAAACCTACTCCCAAGGGAAGTAAGTGAATTACGTGTTATTACAGTAATTTTAGTTTTGTAAGTGATCTGAACGTGTTTGAACTTAACTGATCCTAACCTATTTGAAATGTAAAAACTTGTTAAGATAAGTAGAGTTAGGGCATAACCGTAAATTTAAAAAAATATATAATAATGAAACAAACAAAAATTTTTAAACATGTTTATACTGTAATAATTTATATTTTATTCAAATTTTTGTTAGGCATGGAAACAAATACTATAAGCATGCTCGGGAAGTAACTATCTATAACCAGTCTCGAACTTTGCCAGCCCGAGCTAGCGAGGTTCTCGACTGGTAAAAGCTACTTACTTCCATTGCTGCTTAAATAACTATTATCTTTGCTTTTATACGTATCCTACATACCTGTTAGCTTTTGTCGACGATTAAAGCGCCTCTGATGTTTGGAAGCGTAATTAAACCAACGAACGGCAATTTTGAAAATTTGCAAAGAACACACAATTGCCCTAGTTTTTGTTGGAAAGTAAAAAGCACCCCAGTGCGGGAAAAGTAACTTTCGGCGCATCGGGAATGACCGGGAAATATGAATTTTGAAGTGACGAGTACAAAAAAGTATGTCTCGCCCTTGTTATAATATTACCTATATTGCAGACCAATCCAATTTGATTATTTTTAATCACGTGAGTCAGTTTGACAAATCAGATCACACTTGAAGTGAAAACGACCCTAGGGTGATTTTCAATCACCATGGAAACCACCTAATTAAATTTCAGTAGTATCCTATGAGAAGTTGGTGGCACTGTAAATCTAAGTCAAATTCGAGGTTAGCAAGTTAGGTTTTCCGTCAGTCTGTGTCAAAACTGACGCAAAACCTAACCTGATAACCTCGAATTTGACATAAACTTGCAGTGCCACCAACATAATATTATTATAATGAAGTGTCAAATTAATTTGTCAGAAAATGGCTAATTTATTTAAGAACTTATCTTTTCAAATTCACCGCGGCCAGTGATAAATCCTTATAATTTTGACAAATAATATCCCTCAAGTGCGTTGCAAGCACTTTCGGGTTGTTTATTTGTCAAAATTATTGCGGGTGATTATCATTGCCCTTAGTAAATTATAGCTGAAAATCGTACGACACTCATTAATGACCAATAGAAAAATTAGTTCACGAGCCGTAACAAAGACAACAACATTTCTTGGAAATTTTTTGTAGGTAGACCAACCTAACTGTGAGGGTTTGTGTCGTTACGATTTTCTTACCGAATCTGCATTCGAGCATTAATTCATATCCGGAAATTATTTTTCGTGTATTCCAACAACGTCCTAATTTGCCCTCGCGTCCCGCTTGGGACGTTGTTGGAACGAACTCAAAAAAATTTCCGGAAAGAATTAATGCTCTTATGAGATTATATGTGAAAATCGTACGACACTCATTAATGACCAATAGAAAAATTAGTTCACGAGCCGTATCCAAGACAACAAAAAAATGTCTTGGAAATTTTTTGTAGGTAGGGACGCGGTCAAATTAATACGACGTTGTTGGAACGCACACAAAAAAAATCCGGGAAGAATTAATGCTCTTTATGAGATTATACTCCATTCACTATAGTCCCGGATTGTCAATGTCAAAATCCAATTAAAAACAATCCTTTATAATTTTATATCATGGTTATTAGGTACTTTTAAGTCAAGTTATGGGTAACTAGAAACAATTAATTAAGTTACTAATATCAAAACTATAAATTATAGGTTATGGTTAAATCAAAATATTTTTTATTTCGAACTGACTTAAGCAAAAATAAATAATAGTTGCCAGGTAACAAAAATGCAAATTTTAAAAATCACGCGTTTGCGTTGTCCAACCTAGTAGTAACAAAAAAAACCAACAGAAGTTTAACAGTGCTACCATAAAACGTCATTTTTACTTCCTTTTACAATACAGGAAGTATTGGATTCACCCCAAAAATTCGAAATTAAGTTTTCAACAGATCTTCACGTTTTAGAGTCCCCTGAACCCAAAAAACATATTTTTCTTCATTAGTCTGTCTGTCTGTCTGTGTGTCTGTCTGTCTGTGAACAGAATATCTCAAAAACGGAAAGAGGTATGGCGTAGAAACTTCATATATAGGTTTTGTGTACTATGTAGATGCGACAGCAAGCTTTTGAAGAAAATCGCATAACCGGAAGTAGGTGTTTACTCTTGTGATTTTTCAGTTTTTTTCGATTTTTTCAAAAACGGCTCTAACGATTTTTTTAAACTTTACATTTTTATTACTTTTTTAATGTGTATTGATGTGAGATAGTGTGATTTTCTAGTTGAATACTTCTAAAATGGGTTTTTTGTCTATTTTTTATTAACTCCTATTTTAAAGAGAATACCCGGTATATTATTACATTTTTTAATTCAGCTTAAAATTCTAGAGAAAATTTGTCTCTTGAACTAGCACTCTATTTTGTACCGTTTTTGTAAAATTTGTAATTTTTGAAAATTGTTGACAAATGCTTAATAATTTAAAATCAAATTTTTGGGTAATTATAAGATCACTGTAAAAGGAAGTTGTGTGCGTGTATCACACCAGATTTTTGACAATCCGGGACGATAGTGAATAGAGTATACAACGATATGTGAAAATTTCCGAAATTTTCTACCGACACAGCGCCGAGGAGGGTTGGCAGCACTGGACGTACACCGTATAATCATACGTAAAATGTTTCTTGGGTACTATTTAAACCGAAAAAGAAAACATCAGCAACTCTTTATTTGTATAAAATATTATTTATATTTTAGGGAAATTTACAAAGGGATTCGTAAATCTGTAATTACCAGCCCGTGCCACAGTAAATTCGATGATCACATCATTTACGAGTATTATTATTTTACATACACGTGCTTGGATTCTAGATTTCTGGGCTAAACGCTGACATGCTATTTTATATTTGTAAATTTGTAAGCTTCAGTTCACGAGAACATATCTAGTTACATAAACACATAAAGTTAATTAGCAAATGATCTTGTTGTTGCCTATATTTTATAGTCTAATGTAGTGATGGGCATAACCGGACAATTTTCATAACCGAATTATTTGCATTCGAATCATATTAATAACCGATTGATTATTTGAATAATCACTCGAATCAATTTTAGCTCTCGATTCGTCCAGATGACGGTTTGCCGGTTGGCGGTTCACCGTCATCTGCATCGGCATCGTAACTTGCAGATAGCAGAGGAACTCAGTTAATCGTTAATTATAATAATTGTATAAATGATTTTCATTTGATTTCTAAGGAGTTTAAACAGAGCCGGATTAAGGGTGGGGGGGCTAAGGGGGCTGCAGCCCCGGGCCACCGAATTTCGGTGAAAAGTGTGTCATGAAAAACAAAATCACCCTGTATCTTTAAAACGAAGAGTTTCAGGGCCTATGTTTATATGAAATTTTCGCCTTGAAATCCGTTTTTATGCCTATTATTAAGGTCCTGCTACAAAAAAGTGGACCACCCTGTATATATTATTGTACTTGCATATATGCATTAGTAGTTAACACTGAAATGTTTAATAATACAGTTCAGTGGTAGTTAATAGTGTTTTAAGTAAATTAGTGTAGTTTTCCATAGTTCTTAATAAAACAAATGTGTCTTGATTTTATTTATTTAATTAAATAATGAAATATAACTATATGTGAATTTTTAAATGCCGGTCTACTGAAACTTGGCTATTGTAAAAATTTAAGTAGGTACTACAAAACACATTTTATTATATCTACCGAAATTTTTTGGAATCTATACTCTATTCACTATAGTCCCGGATTGTCAATGTCAAAATCCAATTAAAAACAATCCTTTATATCATGGTTAATACTTTTAAGTCAAGCTATGGGTAACTAGAAACAATTAATTAAGCTACTAATGTCAAAACTATAAAAATTATAGGTTATATTTCGAACTGACTTAAGCAAAAATAAATAAAAGTTGCCAGATAACAAAAACCCAAATTTTCAAAATTACGCTTTTGCGTTGTCCAACCTAGTAGTAACAAAAAAACCAATCGAAATTCAACAGTGCTACCATAAAACGTCATTTTTGACAATCCGGGACCATAGTGAATAGAGTATACCGAAATTTAGCGCTAAAAGCTACCGATCGCCTAAAAAATGAGATGGCAACACTGGACGTACGTTTACCAGCGATTGAAAATGACGCATTTAGTTTAATGTTTTCTTTCTTGGTCTGTGTTTTTAGTGCTTGTTTTAATACAGTTATTATTAGGCATTTACGAAAGTTAAACTGTGAGATATCTACCATTTACACATCGTTGGTGAGATGATGTATCGGTGCAGAAATTTCATTATATGATTTCATAACCTACAATATGCAAATCTCCGGCGTGATTCGTCACAAATTAATAAATCGGGTGCATTACCACTACATGCAGTAGATTCAGCATAATTTTCAAACCCTCTGGCACAAAATACTAACTGCTTGCAATTTACACCGCTTTCGGTATGTATAAATAAATAAAGAACTACTAAGTAAAACTATTATAAGTACGACAAGTGTGATTAGATAGAATTAGAGTCCCTGTATATAGGTTACTAAGAGTTGGGCAAACACCGGGATACATTTTGATTGGTTTGGATCACTTTTTACAAGGCATGTGTGATAAAAGTGCCGTTTTTACATATTTTGTGACATGTTACGACCGATAGTATCACACATGTAAATCTAAATCTTAACTAAATTGGTCGTATATTTCTAATAGTCGGTTCTCGAGATCCTAAGAATGATCAATACTCTCAAAACTCTCCCATCAAAGGCAATTTAGCAAGGTTGGTTCCCATAACCTCTGTTCGACATATGTCAAATATCTAATTTGGATCAAAAATGTGTGTCAAATCAGACTGTTTGCCCAACTCTTAGTAAACTATATACAGGATCTCTAGATAGAATCAGAAAACCAGAAGTGTGTACTGTTACCAATGTTTGTAGATCACTATATTTCATTAAGCAAATTACTAAAAACCATTTGTAATATGAATATTATCTTCTTTCAGTACCACATAAAAACTTCAAGAGTAGCATCTGACACAAAGGAGACGAGGTGTCTTCTAATTCTGCAAATCTACGTCACAGGCTTCAGGTATGCATATAAATGTTACCTTAATATAGGGAAATATTGTTACCGGTTAGTCAACACTTTGCTCACTCAAAAATACTTGTTCATTGCCAACCGAGGTGCGTACTGTGACAGCTTTCCAGAGAATGTACAAAAAGTTTAAAATCGCGGCGATCAAAAAACAGCAGTCACCAATCACTGCATTCTTACAAAATCAAGCCATCATCCATTTCTACCTATCAGATGAAATTTTAGTAAAACTACAGTCTATTATCCTTGTACGCCACTGGTCTTCCAAAATACTGTATGTTGATATAAATAACTTGTTATTTGTGTACCATCATATGATTTATTTGTCTCGACCTCGATGTATCAGCAACTAAATTCCACTTTCATGATATAAAAGCTTGTAGGTTATGTCAACGTTTATTGGTCATTCCGCCAACATCAAAATTTTGGAAAACAATGGATTACTTCACTGGCGATTTAAAACAAAGTAGTTATTTTATACCAAGGTACTGAAGTTTCACTTTTTATTACAAATGTGGAATTTAGTTGCCGAGGCCCGTAAGGTCAAGGCTAGGTCTGGGCCATATGAAATTCTGATATCATTATCGATAACTGAGAAATATCGAGATATCGATATTTATCGATTAATATCGTTAAATATCGATAGTTATTGATATTTCCGGACAACTATCGATAAGTGTCAATAAATATGGCTACTATATCGATAATTATCAATACATGTACATATGTATACCGGGTGCTGACTTGCGCGACGCACCATAGGAATTTGCATAGTAAATGCTTTATGTTAAATTATTTGCTCCCCTAATTGTTTTAGAGCAAAACTGTAAATACATTTTTTGTAGAGAAAAAAATACTGCATCCATTCATACTGTTGCTAATAATTTTTCATTTTCCGGAACCGAAGCAATGCAAAAAATCAAACCAGCATTTTTACAAAAATCAGTGATGCCATGGAATTATTGAAACAAGCCAATGCCAACGCAAGTGCATGCGGGGCGACAATATGTGATGTTTGTTTGTTTGTCATTGATGTTTAACGTTTATAATAATTCATTATTATGTTCTGCTTAATGTCTCTAAGGTACCTGGACCTTGTACATACCAAAAATGGTTTTATGGTGGACGTTCGTTAAGTAAGCTCCTTGTTTATTGTAAAATATCCGTATCGGCAAATTCCAAACAGTACAACCATTAATAGACTGACACCTTAAATTTTAAAAGTACAGGCACATTATTAAATAATTGTAGGTGCAATAATGAGGTGCAGAACTTACACCAAAACGAGAAAAACGACAAACGTTCAATTTTTTGAAGGCAGTAACTGGATGATCGCCCCGCACGCACTTGCGTTGGCATTGGCTTGTTTCAATAATTCCATGGCATTGCTGATCTTTGTAAAAATGCTAGTTTAATTTTTTGCATTCTTTCGGTTCCGGAAAATAAAAAATTACTAGCAACAGTATGAATGCATGCAGTATTTTTTTCTCTACAAAAAATGTATTTACACTTTTGCTCTAAAACAATTAGGGGAGCAAATAATTGAACATAAAGAATTTACTATGCAAATTCCTATGGTGCGTCGCGCAAGTCAGCACCCAGTATAATATATTTTGTTAGTAGACATACAGTGACTGCCAAAAAGTATGCATAATATGGAAATTTTTTTTATTTGAAATCGGCATTAAAGTACCTCGAAATCATCATTAAAATACGAGAAATCGGCAGTAAAGTAATGTATTGTTTTACGACTTTCTTGTAGGTGGCGAGGCGTCAGATAAACGTCAATCGACGATATTGTAACTTACAAATGTTGTAATTTCACTATTTCTCTATTTCAAATAAAACATAATGTATTCCTCGGTACTGAAGTTCCTTTTTATCCCTCATGTGGTTTATTTGCCGAGGCCCTAAATCCACATGAGAGATAAAAAGCTAAACTTCAGTGCCTTGGTATACAAACTACTATTATTTAATGCTCACCAAAAGTCTACTCAGCAAAAATGCCCCAATCTGCTACTGAGCTAATAACCTGAACACAAACCCTTAACGCGATACAAATTAAACAAGCAAATCCTTCAATAACATAAACCCAGCAGGAAGAAGAACGAGTTCAAAATGCCGCATGGCAAATCTTAAGGAATTTATGAGTGACTCAGCATCAAATATCGATAACTATCGATAATCATCGATAAATATTAATAAGTAACTATTCATATTTATCGATACATATCGATATGTGCAAAACCTGGAAATACTAAATTTTATATCGATATATCGTTTTTTTCGCCCAGCCCTAGTCAAGGCAAATAAACGACTTCATAGCTGATGGGCACATTAACATTATATTTTTTAGATTGAGAAATTAAATTAAAATTTTTTCCCCAATTCTTGTAGGTTATATTGACGTTTTCTGTCACCCCACCACCTTTAAAAAGTCTTAAAACAAATGGATTACTTCACTACTGGTTTCTCGTATTTTAATGATTATTTCTACGATCTCCACTGCATATTTAAAAAAAACTTTTTGTAAATTTGGCCTACTAATTAAACCAATCATTCAAAATGTTTGTTTTTAACAGCATATGAATGATATTGATGTATTTTGCACCATAACATTTTGTGATAATTTTTCAAAAATGTAACAGACATTTTTGAATATGGAGTGGAACTTCTATTTAATGAAGTCGCTAGATCCAACAAAAGAATTTGTTAAACCGGAAATTTATTTAAAATGGCATAATAAATACACGGAAAGATGTTGACTTAGATTTAAAGCATCCAATACTGAACGAGTAACGGAAGGTCTTAGGTATTTCCTCCTGAGTGCTGAGAATTAGTAATGACAATTTCCGGTGTCTTCTGTTGAAAGACCATAAATAAAACAATCTCTTTTAAGTGGACTTTAGACTATGGTCATCAGATAGAGTGCTGGTTATTTTAAACCTATAAAGGTTGAGTTCCAAAAATTCGATGGAGACAAACATTTCCCCGAGTTTTTATAAAAATTTGTTCATATTTTTCTTCGCTAAATGGAATTTTATTTTGTATTTCTTATGGTAAATTATTCGAACGACAGAATCCAGGTAAATAATTGGTTAAACAGAATTTTGTAAAACGAAAGTTTGTTAAGGAGTCCTACTGTATTTACTTATCAGCATAAAACAATAAATAAGATGCACATTAGATTATAACAAAACAATACTTATGGCCAGTATTATAAACGATGAATAAATCATTAGATAACTATTTGTGTTGTAAATTTACTTCCCCAATAATGGAATAGAATAGAATTTTATTTCCTTCTTTTTAAGAATAAGTACATTTCTATAAGTAAAATACAAATTTCAGTTAAATATAAACAAGGAATTTAGGCCCACATAAACACTCGCAGGTGTTTGTGCGTGGGCTGTGGTTAAATACAAAAATATATATATATGTGGTAAAAATAATATGTAGGTATATACTTAGAAATTAACAGTTTAATAAAATTTTAAAAAATAATAACTTGAGATTAAATACATAATCAGTCTGTGAGGCAGTGTATTTCCCTTCTGGAAGTTTTTTTGAACCAGTCATTAACCTTCGTTTTTACATGCTTCAGGTATGTTGTCGTTCTTATCTTCTTTGGTAAAAGATTGTAGCATTTGGTTCCAACATATATATACGATCTTTAACCTATACTTTTGTTCTGTCTTGGAACTGAAACATTCAGGTCGCTCCTAGCTCTGGTGTTTTGGGCGTGTGCAGCGTTCTTCACTTCGCCACTTTTTATTATTTGCACTACAGCTGTTTTGCAAAATATTTGCCTCAAATCAAGCATGCCAGTTTCTGTGTAGAGACGGTTAGAAGAAAAGAGAATGTTTTTATTAAAAATTATTTTCAGCACTCTTTTGTATATTATTTCCATCGGTTCGATTATACCGGGTGGTCACTTTCAGACTGGAACATAGGGATTTAGCATTGTATTTAACAGTTTCATGAATTCCTGCTCACCAATTCGACCTACAGAAAATGTTTTGGTATCAATGGAAAGAGAAAATTATTGCGCATCTAATGGTATCAAAAATGTAATTGTTTTTGTCAATTTTCATTGAATAATATTAATTAAAAGTTTTCATGTTTTTTAAATATGAGTTGCCTTGACTTGAAAACAGTTGACAGCTATACTCAAATTAATTTGTTATTTGATGACATTCAGAGTTAGTTCAGTAGTTTTTACTTTATAAAATCAACGATTACTCGAACGAAGAGGAAGTTTTTATGAAAATAGCTTTATTAGCATATTGCTGTACATAAACAATTTCACAATTAATAAACAATAATTCTTATGGTTAACAGATATCTATTACAGTGAGGTTAGTTTGCGGAGAGTGAGAGATTTGTTTCAATGCAGGACCTACCTTATTAATCAAAAGTTCAAAATAAGTGTTCGAATTTAAACTTCCAACAATTTCAAACAGTCCGATAATTTTATTAAGTTAAATCTCAGCTCAAATATTAATTTTTTGAGCGTATTGGGTTCTTCTACACAGATTAATTCTTGCTTTTTCGTGAGTCCAATATCTAATATTTTGCACATTGGATTCGTTGTTTAAAGTAAAAGTACATTCATCCGTGAAAAATATTGATGACAAAAAACGACGATCTTGATTGGCACGTTCTTGCATTCCTTCACAAAATACATTTCTACTTTCTTTGTCCGCACCAACATTCCTGCGATTACCTTTATTAAAATTTAATTATTGAAATTTTTATGAAAGCCAAAATTAAATAATAAACACTAACCACCTCTAGCTTCTGATTTTACTGAAATATTAACAGTTTCTTCAAATTTCCGGACATATTCGTGTATTGTATTTTATGGAAAACAAATCTCTCACTCTACGCAAACTAACCGCACTGTAATATGTTTTTACGATAGAAACTCTCACTTCGTTCGAGTCATCGTTCATTTTATAAAGTAAAAACTACTGAACTAACTCTGAATGTCATCAAATAACAAATTAATTTGAGTATAGCTGTCAACTGTTTTCAAGTCAAGGCAACTCATATTTAAAAAACATGAAAACTTTTTATTAATATTATTTAATGAAAATTAACAAAAATTATTTAATTTTGATACCATTAGATGCGCAATAATTTTCTCTTTCCACTGATACCAAAACATTTTCTGTAGGTTGAATTGGCGAGCAGGAATCGTTAAAAACAATGTTAAATCCCTATGTTCCAGTTTGAAAGTGGCCACCCGGTAGATTTACAAGTTCCACCCCATCCAATGATTCCATATCTCAGAATAGATAAAAATAATGAGTGGTATACTATGAGCAATTGTTTAATATTTAACACTTGATGTAATTTTTTAAAGATGAAAGTCATAAATCTTATTTTTTTCAGTTTTTAATACATGCAAATCCCATCTTAGATGGTTATCAATATAGAGGCCTAGATATTTATGGCAGTTTGCTGAATTAATTTCACTACACTTACATGATTTTTTATTTGGTCAGTCCTTTTCATGTATTTTTATTACATTATAGGACAGTAAGCTGTCTTTGTAACACCCAAATGCTACATATTTTGTCTTTTCAATATTCATTGTAAGCATATTTGCCCTGAACCAGTCAAACACATTTAACATATCTTCGCACACCAACATTTTAAGATCCTCCCAAGTATTGCTATCAAAGAAGATTGCTGTGTCATCTGCATAGGACACAATGATGCCGCGACATTGCACTGCACTGATGTCATTTAGGTACAATATAAATAGAATTGGCCCAAGTATTGTTCCTTGCGGAACTCCGAATTCAGCTGTTTCTGGCTGACTTAGGATTTTTTCGATTTTGACCTGCTGCGTTTTTGAAATTAAATAACTATGTATGAAATTGTATATTGTACCTCTAAAGCCCATGCTGTATAATTTCTGCAGTAATAAGTCATGACTCAGCGTGTCAAACGCCTTTGCCAAATCAATGAAGACAGCTACAGATGGTTTTCCTTTATCTAGATCTAGAGAATTGTAGATGTCTTTTGTTAGTCTTCCAATTGCGTCTTCTGTAGATTTGCTTTCCCTAAAACCGTATTGAAAGTTGGCTAGTATTCTATTCTTTTTATAGAGTTGATAATCCTAGTTTTCAAGCACTTTTCAAATATTTTTGCTAGGTTGGAAATAAGTGCAATGGGCCTGTAGTTACCTACTATAGTTTCATCTCCAGACTTGAAAATTGGAACAATTACAGATTTTTTACAGTGATTTGGACAAACACCACTATTAAAAATTTTGTTAATTAATTGCGTGAGGGGCTTAGCTATGTATTCCACCCATTCCTGTAATACTTTTGGCGGGAGATTATCAGGTCCTGCAGATTTGTTTATGCTCAGTGACATTATGTTGTTTTTGACTTCATTTTCTTCAGCTTCTATCAGGTACATTGATTGCTGTATTTCTCTTTTTTAGGACTTTCTTCTTTATTTTTGATAATCTTTATAGCTAATTGTTTACCGACATTTGCAAAGAATTTATTAAACTTGTTGGCGATCTCTTGTGGGCTGCTTAGAAAGGTGTTGTTATCTTCGTGTATTTTTTCAATTTTTGTTTCTTTAGGTTTGTCCTTTTTATTGATAATTGAAGTCACGGTCTCCCATAATTTTTTTGAGTTGCATTCCTCATTTATTATTTTACTGTAATAGCGGCTCTTGGTTTTAATTATTAATTTATTTAGGTAGTTCCTGTAGATTCAAAACCTGGTAAGTAATTCTATATTGTTTTGATTTTTTATTGTTTCATTGTATAGTGTGTCCCGTGTGTTTATTGATTCTATAAGTCCGTTCATTATCCATGGTTTTCGTTTGTTGTTTTGTTCTCTGTAGTGGGTTGTTTTAGCAGAATTTACATGTTGTTGCAGTATTCCTACAAATTCGTTCATGCTTTGATTAATATTGGTCGACTTGTATACGTTATTCCACTTTTCTTGAGACACTGTTCTTTTTAGTTTTTCGTAATCTATTTTTGTAACGTATGTTTTTATGTTTTGTTGTTTTGGTTTTGTTTCATTCTGAACTATGTTGAGTATTGTGCAATAGTGGTCTGTTAAAGTTGTTTTTACTACAATTGGCTTGATTTTATCTTTGATATGTTGCGTTTTTATGACAATGTGATCTAGGCATGTTTTGCTGGCGTTCTGGACTCTTGTAGGTTTATTGATAGCTGATAAAAAACCAAATTCATGTAGGATGTTGAAATATCGTTCCGATGTCGCATCTGTATGTAGGATATCAATGTTGATGTCACCCATTAAAATGTGTTCAGATTCTCCACTATGCTCTCGTAAGTAATTGTGAAGATTTTCTAGAAAAATGTCGATGTGCTCTGAAGGGGGTCTGTACAAGGTTGTGATTACACTTGCTTTCTTTGCTTTTTTGGTTATAGTAGCTTGAATTGCATTTATATTGTTCAATTGTATAATACTGTATTTAAATTTATATTATTTTTTATATACATTATTGTTCCATCATTTTGATTTGCTGTTCCATTATTATATATCATCTGATAACCGAGCATGTTGAAAATATCGGTGTTATGAATTTTTCACGTTTCCGTACAAACTATAACATCAAAAATGTGATTATAAAATGCTAATAAAGTTTGAAGTTCCTCAAAATGTTTATCTATATTTCGTGTATTAAAGTGTATAATTAATAAATAAACTAATAGACAAATAAACGCATCAAAATTTGTTTACTAATGAATAAAATGTCATAAGCATTAACGTTTTCATGCGCTTTTGTGTGTAATTCGGTACGACAATTTAATGAATCCGATCAGAAGAAAATGCATCCCCTGAGGGCGGGAGTGGAAGAGATCTCAAAAAACAAAGCCGTCAAACAGATGAGAAGTCAAAAAACGAGAAAGATGTGAAATGGCAGCAGACACTCCTAGCAATCATACCACAAAAAGCAAATCAAACCAAAAACAAGGGAAATTCAGAGACAAAAAACTACTACTAAACAACCTAAAACACAATAAACATAAAGGTACCGATAACAAAACAAGCAACACACATGGTAACGATCTGGAAAAAACTCGAATAAACATAAACAAAAGAAACAAAAATATAACCCCTCCACTAAGGAGGTTGGGCAAGGGGCTAACCACCCCCTCCTCGAAAACACAACTGGTTGTGAAGGCTCGACAAAAGACGAACAAAAGGTCAGACCTAAAAATATACTCCTGGAACGTAAGGACACTTTATAAACCTGGAGCACTCCAAACACTTACTGAAATCTTAAATAAATATAAAATAAATATCCTGGCGATACAAGAAATGAGATGGGATGGAAGCGGAATCCTAGACACCAAAGATTACACCATATTTTACAGCGGTCATGAATCAAAACATATAAATGGAACCGGATTTATAATAAATAACAAAATAAAACACATGATACTTGACTACAAGGCAATAAATGATAGAATAAGTGTGATTAGAATAAAAAACAAATTCTTCAACTATAGCCTCATAAACTCATATGCACCCACAGAAGAAAAGACTGGCGAAACTAAGGACGAATTCTATGAACAGCTCGAAACAGTCTACAGAAAGTGCCCCCCACATGACATAAAGATAATACTGGGTGATTTAAACGTAAAAGTAGGCCAAGAAGAAATATATTACCCGACAATAGGAAAGTATAGCCCGCACCCAATAAGTAATGATAATGGAAAAAGGTTAATACAACTGGCAGCCTCGCTTAACATGGTAATAGCAGACACAAAATTCCAACACAAGTTGATTCACAAGTACACCTGGAAATCACCTGATGGGAACACTCTTAACGCAATAAACCATTGCATTATCGACGCAAGACATAGCACAAACGTGCAGGATGTAAGAACACTCAGAGGATGCAATATTGACTCGGACCATTTTATGATAATGATTAAAACACGAGCAAAGATATCCATTATAAAGGAGGAACAGGGAAAACGTAATAAAAAATACGACGTCCAAAAACTGGATAACCCAGAAATAGCCCAGGAATTTAAAACAAAAATAGAGAACACCTTTAAACAAGTAGAAATACAAGGAACAATACAAGATAGATGGCAACAATGTGCAAAGCTAATAGCTGAAACTGCAGAAAGCACGCTGGGTTACAATAAAACAGAACGACACCAATGGTACGATGACGAATGCAGAGAACTTACAAGAAAGAAAAACACGGCATACTTAAAGAAAATCCAAGACTGCAGAAAAAGAATACAAAGCCATTCGGAAAGAAGAAAAAAAATTGTTTAAACAAAAAAAGAAATCCTATTACGAAAAAGAATTCAAAAGAATAGAAACATACAACAACCAAAATGCAAGTAGAAAACTGTACCAAAAAATAAATAACATGAGAAGGGAATTTAAGCCTAGAACAGGAATGTGCAGAGATAAAAAAGGGAATATTATTAGCGAGAAGAATGCAGTACTACAACGTTGGCAAGAATACTATGAAGAAGAGCTAAATCAAAACGAAGAAGGGCTAACAGAAAACCAAGATGGAAACGAACACATACTGAACATAGATATGGAAGAAGAGAACTGTCAAATACCAACAAGGAAGGAAGTAAGGAAAGCAATTCAAAATCAGAAGAATAGTAAATCCCCTGGCTCGGATAATTTGACGGCTGAACTATTAAAAGCAGGTGGAAGAACCGTAGAAGAACAAATATACCATTTAATAAGATTAATATGGGTACAAGCTAAGATCCCAGGCGAATGGAACCTCGGCATAACCTGCCCACTACACAAAAAGGGAAACCAACTGGAATGCGCTAATTACAGACCGATAACGCTACTAAATGTAGGGTACAAAATATTCACTAACATCCTGGCAAACAGAATACAAGTGCAAGCAGAAGCAGAAATCGGAAACTACCAAAGCGGTTTCCGAAAGGGAAGGTCCACAATAGAACAAATAAGCATAGTCAGACAAATTGCCCAAAAAACGTGGGAAATGAACATCGAAACACACCACCTTCTCATTGACTTCAAGAGTGCATATGACAGTATCAAAAGGCAAAAACTATACAAGGCAATGGAAGAGCTAGGAATACAAAAACACCTGATTAGACTAACGAAACTAACTATGGAAAGAGTAGAGAACAAAGTAAGAATTCAAAATAGCTTATCGAACACCTTTAGTACGAACGCAGGACTCCGACAAGGAGACACCCTATCATGTGTACTATTTAACATAGCATTAGAGAAAGTTGTTAGGGAGTCAGGAGTTGAAACCTCAGGAAACATCTTTACCAAATCAACCCAATTGCTAGCCTATGCAGATGATATCAACATAATTGGCAGATTAGTAAAGAATATAAAAGAAACCTTCATACCTCTTGAAGCCGCAGCAAAAAAAATGGGACTAAAAGTGAATGTAACCACAACAAAATATATGTGTATAAATAAACAAAACAGTGTAAGTGACAACCCACAAGAATTAGTGATAAATAACTACCATTTCGAAAAAGTCCAAGAATTCACATATTTAGGTACATTACTCACAAGTGACAATAACATGAGTGCGGAAATACAACGAAGAATAACAATAGCCAATAGAACATACTACGGAATGTCAAAACAGATACAGTCTAACCAAATATCAAGAAGAACTAAACTTAAAATGTACAAAACGCTAATAAGACCGGTATTAACATACGGTGCGGAAACATGGACAATGTCAGTTAAAGATAAGAATGACCTGGGAATATTTGAAAGAAGAGTACTTAGAAGAATACTAGGGCCAATCTGTGAAAATGGAGAATGGAGACGACGCTACAACCATGAAATATACACCACCTTTAAGGAGCCGAACATAGTCAATAACATTAAAGCAGCTAGGTTACAATGGGTAGGACATATAATGCGACTAAATGAGAAAGTACCACTCCGGAAAATATTCAGCAGCAACCCGCAAGGTAAAAGAACAGTTGGACGACCACGAAATAGGTACATTGATGAAATCACAGAAGACCTAAGAACACTAGGGATACGAAACTGGGAAGAAAAAGCGAAAGAGAGGAAAGAATGGAAAACCATTGTCGAGCAGGCCAAGGCCCACAACGGGCTGTAGTGCTGAGGATGATGATGATGAATTTAATGAATACATATTTAATTTACATATTAGGTAATTTGGAAGTCACTAAAATAACAAACAAGGCGAAAATTATTTTATTAATTTTAACGGAAAGTACAGTTGTTAAAAACACAATTGTTATATACAAATTGATTTTCAGAACCTTCTTGTTTTTTGCTTATAGTTTGCTGAATGCTTGTATTTTCAGTAGTAGTTGTAGTGGTAGTACGAATGGAATTTATGATTTTAGTATGGTGTTCTTGGTCTAACTGAAGGTACGGTTTTAATGACGACGGATTGCTATGTCCTGTAATTTTCACTAATAGTCCAGGCGCCAGGGATTTTGACATGACAAAAAATTCCAAGTTGATGAAATTTTGCACATAAGTAGTTTTTTGGTTGTACTTTAAGAAAAAAAAATGTTCTGCACTCGAGCGACTATGGAAAATGCATGGAATTTTGCGAATATCTTGCAACAGAGTGAAAATTTGTATATAGTATGTATAACCAAGTAGAGCGCAACATTCTCTGTAAAAAAGGTCTCTTCAAGTTTTTTCTAAAAATGCTTCCTTTTCGAGATATTTGGCAATCTTTGTCGACTCAAAATTTGCGCGCCAACTGTCCCGAAAATAGTAAAATTTCAAGCGGCCCTTGACTAAAATTGCTGTAACTCCTTTGTTTGTCAATGAAATTTCATAAACCAAATTTCATTTTGAAGGAAAAGACTGAAATATTTCTAATACACAGTTGGTTCATGGTGATTTTTTTTCTATTTGTTATTGAGGTGTAACCATCATTAATGTGGGACCTGGACATATCGCCGAATGGACAAAACGCCGAATCTTATTTTAATGCCCAAAACGCCGAATCGTGCCCAAATCGCCGAATTCGTTAGCGTGGACAAAACGCCGAAAATGCACAAAACGCCGAATGCTGTAGGTGGACAGATCGCCGAAAACGGACATATCGCCGAATTAGTTACCGTGGACAAAATGCCGAAAATGCCCAAAACACCCAATCTTGTGGTGGATATGGTAAAAATTAAGATTGCGGAATATTTATTTACGGCCAAACCAATCGCGAGAATTGTTTTGAAGTTTTGTTGTAATTATTTTTAAATTATAGCAATAATAAATTTAGCTAGCAATTGCTGTCAGCATAAATAACACACCGATAATCTAACAGTGGATGTTCTAACTACAATTTTTTATATCTCGCGCGCAATTTTCTGATTTAGTATTAGGGGTGGTCTCGTTTTGTTCCTTATGCTGGCACCCGCGACTGGGATGAAGGAGGGGGCTATTTGGGGATAACGTATTATTTTAAAATACAAATAAAACAAGTATGTTTTAAAAACCAGAATGTTTATTTTCACGTTCTATATCGCTCATCTACAGTGACCGCCAAAAAGTCGGCATCAAATGGGATAAACTTTGATTTTTGATTTTTCAAAAAACTTTTTACAGCAATAATTTGTGTTTCTTTGAAAACATATTTATCTCTTATCAGATATACCGAGCGATTTGTTAGAAAATAGTGTTTTTCAAAATTGTCAAAATTCAAAAATGTCATTTTTTGGAAATTAAGTAAGAATGATTTTCTACATAGTTTTCAAGATTTCACATACCAGCGCATAATTTTAAAATTTAAATTTGTTAATTATTCCTTTAGATTTTTATTATTTACCTCAAAGTAATATGTTAGCATAATTATTACGTTTTTGATGCAAGGCGCTTTTTAGAAGAAATATTTTTCAATGATAATTAATATCTATTTAAATGGCTTCTAAAAGCTGTAATCTGTCCTTGATAATGAATTACTGTTACAAGAATTCCTGTAAATGTTCTTTTACAGTGGTCTTAATAAGATTTTCTAACATGTGAGCAAACAAAAGTGAAATCAAGCTTAGATTTGAAAATTGAAACAAATGTGGATTATTAATTCAGATTATAGTGATGTTTTAGAATACACATACATAACCTAAACCATTGAATAACTGTCAAGTCTAAATTTTATTTGAAAACTAATATAAAAGCTTACACTTAAGAATTGTTACATCTGCTACATCAATAAATACATATTAAGTTATAAGAACTGCTAAAAGTGTTTATTGATTAAACTTGTTTACTTTAAAATTTGATAATTTAAATGACTTGACGCTTCTACTACTATAGTCTGTTCAGTTAACACAAAAACATTTTAATTATTATGAAGTTGGCATATGCATACAATTTTTGTACTAAGGAATCTGTAATTTGTTTTGCATAGGTTTCCACGCCTGCATAAAGACAGGTTTGAATTTAAAAATGACAATCAATGACAATTAATAATTCTCACTATTTTAGTATGAAAGTATGAAACAATAAAGAAGCCAACCTGCGATCGATTACTAATAATAATCTATGGTAGTATAATCGCAGATCAACCCCCTTATCATTTATAAACCACGGTAGCTCTGAAATGTTCTTACTCACCGCAATGACCTAGCTAGATTCAAAGTCGATGGCCTTGGGTCGCAGATTTCTATCATCAGCTGAACTGCTGCAAGCTCTTTTAATAATAACAAAAAAAAAACAGGGCGCCAGAAATCACAGATTTCGAGAAATAAATAAAACTACAGCAACAATTAGGTTTATTTAATTAATAGTTGCTCGCAACATCGTAATTAGGTTTGTAAATTGTTTGTCATAAAGTTTAAATACAGTAAATAATACAGTATATTACAAATGCTGAAAATGCAGCACGCACAAAAAATAAGCGAACCTCTTTTGAGCTCTTGGGTTGAATGTGATTGCAATTCAATGAAGGGATACGCTTACCACTGTCATAATTTTTAACCGTTATCTCGGTGATGATAATAAAATGGCGTGAGGGCACTTTTTACAAAATTCTTAATACATATTCATTTAGCAAAACTTTAAATTTGTGAATTGTAAATTTGTGAACAATTAATACATTAGGTTTTAAATTTGTAAAGTATAGACTTGTGACCAATTATTACATTACGTTTTAACATAGTTTAAATTTGTAAATTGTAAAAATGTTAACGGTGGTGTAGCGTCGTTGAAATCAATTCAGCCAACAATTCATAGGCAGACGTAGTTATCAACAAAAGTTGAAACAAGACTAACCTGGGTGGTGATAAAAAATGTTGCCGGCAGGCACTGAATTGGTCCTCCAGGGTTAGATTAACGTAAGCCGACAGCAACCTCGAACTCGTGGCCGAATTTGATAGTGGAATAAATGCTTCTTGTACCACTTGGCAAGCTCAAGGTGACATTCCAGAACGGAGTTGCGGGTCCAAGTTATTGATTAGGGTGTTAATTAGGAAACCCAAATAAAGAGTCGTCTAAAAACGGTATCTAATAATGGCGTTTAAAAGTGACGTTGAAGAATATCGTCAAAAAAAGCTAATAAAAAAACGGGAAATTACTAAAATGAATATCAAACAATTAGCGTAGACATACCTGATTTTAGTCATCAGCTTACAAACGAAGTTAATTAAAAATTGGTGCGGTAGCACGTGGGAAAGCCTTCGTAGAAGCAAGTTACTTCAAACGAATGCAAAAGTCAAATGCTCGCAAAAGAACGGAATCGCTGCTCGCTGGCGCAAAGCGGTAACCAGTGAATTTCGGAAAAACCAAAATCAGCGCCTTTGCGCGGACAAGAGTTGATATCGTTTGAAATACAGCGAATAATAATTCAAGTGGGAATATACAGGCTGGCCCGGAAATGAATAAATGACGAAACAAATAGCCGGAGCTAAAGATTTGTTTCAAGTAGATATTTTTCCGGAAATTTTCCGTCAAACTTTTATAAAATGTAATAAAAATACCTATTAATTAACTCTACGTCAATAGTATTCAACACAGTATTTGAATAATATCCTTAAAAGTAATTACTTATAACATTTATGACAGATGTCACACCCTTAACCTATTTGTTTTAGTAACTTTTTGTAAGTACATTCCTAGACACAGATCAAATTTGGAACTACACTCATGACATTTTGCAAATCAAAGCCCCCTTTGTGTTTTTATGTTTACTGAACCGACTATATAATAACTGTTATATTTAAATGAAAAACATCAGAAGTAATAGGGCACATGACTTACTTTTTTCTACGCCAAGCTTGATTTCGGTTTCATTTGCTTATATGCTATATCCAGTTTACATGTTCTAAAAATTTATTATATTTTCTTCAAAATTTTCAGCCAGAATTTTGTATTTAGATAGAAAATCACATATTAAACAACTTTTTCTTGTAATGTCTTTCTTGGCTAGCAAATTCATTTTTCTAAAAAAATATAAAGTTTGGCAGATAACGGAAGTCACGTGACAATTTTTGTTTGGCCCAATTGTAATATTTTTCAACCATCTCCGATTGCCAGGGTTTTGATTTTCCAAAAAAACTCTAAATAAAAATGTTTCCCATTTGATGTCAACTGTTTGGCGATCACTGTATATACTGCAAGTTAAATATAATCTAATAAAATAAAGTGAAAATCGCACGACACTCATTAATGACCAATAGAAAAATTCGTTCACGAGCCGTAACCAAGACAACAAAAATTTCTTGGAAATTGTTTGTAGGTAGACCCATGATATAAATACAAGGGTATGCTTGAGCGCAGCTTTTCTCAACGACCAATGAGAAAGCGTGAACCAGACTACGTCATCAATAGGTGGCAATTTGAAAGTTACGTTTTAAAAGTCGTATTTTGCATTTGTAGTGGGTCAAGTTAATGGTGAAATGGAGGAAAATCGTACGCAATTGTAATAAATGCTATTTTTCGTGTGAATAATACGCGGTTTTATTGATTCTCGTACATTATAATTCTTTTCCGCACACAGGAGAAAAACCTTATAGTTGTTCTAACGCGATTTAGTTGGACATGCAAAAATCCACACAGGAGAGAAACCGTATAAATGAGGTTAGGGTTATCGACGTGCAATGCGTGCAACCATCGTCCAACATGCCGAAGCCCTCCTGATATACCCGAGACCATGATAATCATGCCCGAGACCTTACGAATGTGACGTCATGTGGTTCACGTGCGCAGTGGGTTACCATCTCTCGAGCATACCCTTGTATTTATATCATGGGTAGACCAACCTAACTGTGAGGGTTTGTGTCGTTACGATTTTCTTATCGAATCTGCATTCGAGCATTAATTCATATTCGGAAATTACTTTTCGTGCATTCCAACAACGTCCTAAGTAATACGACGTTGTTGGAAGAATTAATGCGCTTATGAGATTATATGTGATAATTAACCGTCATTGAATACAAAATGGTGGACTTTAATTTTTTTATTAAAAAACTAAAACATGATTTTGTTGGGTATCAAATTAAAGGTAATCGATTATACAAAACAAATAGCAATTAGCCATTCCGCCTAGCAACCACTGGCCCATAAATACCACCACTACCTTAATTATTTTTTCCGTCAATCGTGTATATATCGACTCATTAATGCATGATTTTGTCTAAAAAATCATGCATTAATAGACCCGTTTTCGCAATGATTTTATATAGGCAACCATACGTACTAAACGTCAAATGTATCTGAAATGTCAAAACTAAAGGTTAAATTACTCCTTGGATTTATTAATATTAATATTTACATTAGAAAACGCTTCGCTCAATATCTTTGTGGCAGTTTCTATTTTATTTCCTATCGAGTTCTCAATGTATCCTTCGGCAACAGGGGCGGATTTTCAACCGCCAAGTCTTTTAATTGCCGCAAAATCCGCTCCGGCATCGGCAACCATACGTACTAAACGTCAAATGTATCTGAAATGTCAAAACTAATACATATTTTTGATGGATTTTAATAAACGTACGATTGACGGAAAAGTCTTGTAACCAACTCTTATGTTAATCGGTGATTAATAATCTCGCTCATTAACGTGTTCGCTCGCTCCACTCGCTCACGCGTTAAAATCTCTCGATTATTAATCACCTTTATTAACACACTTGTTGGTTAAATAACCATTTATTGCACTTAAACATTTTGTATGTTTGCTATTTGTTTTATATAATCGATTACCTTTAGTTTGATACCCAACAAGATCGTGTTTGGTTTATAATAAAAAAAATCCGTCATTTTGGATTCAATGACGGTTAATTATCACTTTATTAGATTATAACTTGCAGTATACACAGTAATCGCCAAACAGTTGGCATCAAATGGGAAACACTTTTTTGGAAAATCAAGACCCTGGCGATCGGAGGTTGTTGAAAAACATTACAAATGGACCACACAAAAATTGTCACGTGACTTCCGTTATCTGTCAAATTTTAGATTTTTTGAAAAATAATTGCAAAAATTGCGTTTACTAGCCAAGATAGAGAAAAAAATTACAGAAAATCTGTTTAAAATGGGCGTTTCTATCTAAATACAATATTATGTCTCGAAATTTTGAAGAAAAAAATAAATGTTTAGAACACTGGATAAAGAAAAATCTCATAAAAATTATTTTTTGTAAAAGTTAAAGTTAGCTCAAAATAACACGCTAAAAAATCTCATTGAAATCTTAATTTCCGAAAAATAGCACTTTTTGGATTTTGACAACTTCGAACAACGCCATTTTCTAATTAAGTATAAATAACTCGGTGTATCTGATAGGAGAGAAATAGGTTTTCAAAGAGGCACAAATTATTGCCATAAAGTTTTTTGAAAAATCAAAAATAAAAATTTCCAGGGGGCACTGAGTAATTTTTTTTCTGAAAAGGGGGCGGTAAGCCAAATAAGTTTGAGAACCACTGGTATAGATCATGAAAATAGACATTCTGGTTTTTAAAACACTTACTTTATTTGTATTTTAAAATAATATCTACGTTATCCCCAAATAGCCCTTCCCCCATCTCAGTCGAGGGTCCCAGCATAAGGATAAAAATGAGACCAGTCCTAATACTAAATCACAAAAATGCGCACGAGATATAAAAAAATGTAAAGGGTGATAAATTTAGAATGACCCCCATTTTAACAGGTAATAGCATGGAATACATTCTACGTTTTTGTTTGTTGGAAATTAAAGAATGGATATTCAAGTTTTATTCTTATTTATTTTGAACTTTAAAACTTAAAAATTACATCGACTAGATGACCCCCATTGCGAATGATGCATATCTGCGTGCACATGCGATGCAATCATGAGCCCATTACACGCTGACACATTTCAGCCGGAATCTCAGCAATAAACTTGCCGTATATTATTTTTTAAGTCTTTCAGAGTGGTACACTTTTTATTTAAGATAGCCCCACAAAAAGTAATCTGGAGCCTACAAATCAGGAGAGCGCGCAGGCCACGACTGATCTTCACGTTGAGATATCAGACGACCCGGAAACATCCCTCGCAGAATTCCCATAGATACATTTGATACATGAGGTCTTGCACCATCTTGTCGAAACCATGTAACATCTAATGGTAACTGGAGTTGATTGATGGCATCCACTAAAAACGTTTGCAACATTGCCACATGTCGTTCACTGTTAACGACTACTGGAATTTCCATTTGATCTTCGAAAGAATATGGGGGCAAGATTCCAGCTGAGCAGATGCCGCACCAGACAGTTACCTTTTGAGAATGCAGCTCTTGTTCGAATATAACGTGGGGATTTTCAGCAGACCAATAACGCAAATTCTACTTATTTCTCTCGCCATGGAGTTGAAAATGTGATTCGTCGCTCATAATAATTTTATCAGCTCCACCTTCAGAAATCCAGCGACAGAATTCTAAACGTGTGTTTCGGTCAATCGGAAGAAGTTTTTGGGCTTTCTTCCACTTATAGAGGCGAAACTGTAAATCTTTCTTTAATATTGTTCTTATGGACTCGTGCGAAATTCCTATTTGTTGGGATAAGCGACGCAAGGATCATTCGAATTTTCCTCAATTGAATTTCTAACTTGTAAGATATTCCCGTCCGTTCTTGATCGCTTTACCTTCTCTAAAGGTTTAAAATCTTCATCTGATCTCCTATGGCGATAGTTCGTGACCCATATCCTAATTGTCTTGCGAGATAGAGTCACTGCAACATTAAATTATTGTCGGAACTGTCGCTGTGTTTGAATAATTAAAGCAGTTCTTAAAACGTGTTCTACATAGAATATTCTTTGAGCAGTCAGCCAGCGCTCCATATCTAACAAAACTTGAGAAAAAAACATTTGATAGTTACAGTCATTGCAACTTGATTTTCAACATTTTTGTAATTAACCATTCAAATGGGATCACTCTAAATTTGACACCCTTTAGTCCACTATTAGATTTTCGGTGTGTCATTTATGCTGACAGCAATTGCTAGCTAAATTTATTATTGTTGTAATTTAATAATTACAACAAAACTTAACAACTTCAAAAAAATTCTGGCGATTGGTTTGGCCGTAAATAAATATTCTGCAACCTTAATTTTTACCATATCCACCACAAGATTCAGTGATTTGGGATTTTTTGACGTTTTGTCCAAGCCAACTAATTCGGCTTTTGGGCATTTTCGGCGATATGTCCTCTCACAGGATTCGACGTTTTGTCCACGCTAACTAATTCGGCGATTTGTCTATTTTCCGCGATATGTCCACCGAGAGAATTCGGCGTTTTGTCCACGGCAACTAATTCGGCCATTTATCCATTTTCGGCGATATGTCCATCGACACAAATCGGCGTTTTGAACAAAATCGAGCGACGCCAACTTTCCGATCAATGTGGCGTCATTTAACACGGTTCGGCAATTTGGCCATTTTCAGCGATATGTCCACCGACAGAATTCGGCGTTTTGGGCATTTTCGGCGTTTTGTCCACGGCAACTAATTCGGCGATTTGTCCATTTTCGGCGATATGTCCATCGACACAAATCGGCGTTTTGAACAAAATCGAGCGACGCCAACTTTCCGATCAATGTGGCGTCATTTTACACGGTTAGGCAATTTGGCCATTTTAAGCGATATGTCCACCGACAGAATTCGGCATTTTGGGCATTTTCGGCGTTTTGTCCACGGCAACTAATTCGGCGATTTGTCCATTTTCCGCGATAAGTCGATCGACACAAATCGGCGTTTTGAACAAAATCGAGCGACGCCAACTTTCCGATCAATGTGGCGTCATTTTACACGGTTAGGCAATTTGGCCATTTTCAGCGATATGTCCACCGACAGAATTCGGCGTTTTGGGAATTTTCGGCGTTTTGTCCACGGCAACTAATTCGGCGATTTGTCCATTTTCCGCGATATGTCGATCGACACAAATCGGCGTTTTGAACAAAATCGAGCGACGCCAACTTTCCGATCAATGTGGCGTCATTTTACACGGTTAGGCAATTTGGCCATTTTCAGCGATATGTCCACCGACAGAATTCGGGGTTTTGAGCATTTTCGGCGTTTTGTCCACGGCAACTAATTCGGCGATTTGTCCATTTTCCGCGATATGTCCACCGAGAGAATTCGGCGTTTTGTCCACGGCAACTAATTCGGCCATTTATCCATTTTCGGCGATATGTCCATCGACACAAATCGGCGTTTTGAACAAAATCGAGCGACGCCAACTTTCCGTCAATGTGGCGTCATTTAACACGGTTCGGCAATTTGGCCATTTTCAGCGATATGTCCACCGACAGAATTCGGCGTTTTGGGCATTTTCGGCGTTTTGTCCACGGCAACTAATTCGGCGATTTGTCCATTTTCCGCGATATGTCCACCGAGAGAATTCGGCGTTTTGTCCACGGCAACTAATTCGGCCATTTATCCATTTTCGGCAATATGTCCATCGACACAAATCGGCGTTTTGCACAAAATCGAGCGACGCCAACTTTCCGATCAATGTGGCGTCATTTAACACGGTTCGGCAATTTGGCCATTTTCAGCGATATGTCCGCCGACAGAATTCGGCGTTTTGGGCATTTTCGGCGTTTTGTCCACGGCAACTAATTCGGCGATTTGTCTATTTTCCGCGATATGTCCACCGAGAGAATTCGGCGTTTTGTCCACGGCAACTAATTCGGCCATTTATCCATTTTCGGCGATATGTCCATCGACACAAATCGGCGTTTTGAACAAAATCGAGCGACGCCAACTTTCCGATCAATGTGGCGTCATTTAACACGGTTCGGCAATTTGGCCATTTTCAGCGATATGTCCACCGACAGAATTCGGCGTTTTGGGCATTTTCGGCGTTTTGTCCACGGCAACTAATTCGGCGATTTGTCCATTTTCGGCGATATGTCCATCGACACAAATCGGCGTTTTGAACAAAATCGAGCGACGCCAACTTTCCGATCAATGTGGCGTCATTTTACACGGTTAGGCAATTTGGCCATTTTCAGCGATATGTCCACCGACAGAATTCGGCATTTTGGGCATTTTCGGCGTTTTGTCCACGGCAACTAATTCGGCGATTTGTCCATTTTCGGCGATATGTCCATCGACACAAATCGGCGTTTTGAACAAAATCGAGCGACGCCAACTTTCCGATCAATGTGGCGTCATTTTACACGGTTAGGCAATTTGGCCATTTTCAGCGATATTTCCACCGACAGAATTCGGCGTTTTGGGCATTTTCGGCGTTTTGTCCACGGCAACTAATTCGGCGATTTGTCCATTTTCCGCGATATGTCCACCGAGAGAATTCGGCGTTTTGTCCACGGCAACTAATTCGGCCATTTATCCATTTTCGTCGATATGTCCATCGACACAAATCGGCGTTTTGAACAAAATCGAGCGACGCCAACTTTCCGTCAATGTGGCGTCATTTAACACGGTTCGGCAATTTGGCCATTTTCAGCGATATGTCCACCGACAGAATTCGGCGTTTTGGACATTTTCGGCGTTTTGTCCACGGCAACTAATTCGGCGATTTGTCCATTTTCCGCGATATGTCCACCGAGAGAATTCGGCGTTTTGTCCACGGCAACTAATTCGGCCATTTATCCATTTTCGGCGATATGTCCATCGACACAAATCGGCGTTTTGCACAAAATCGAGCAACGCCAACTTTCCGATCAATGTGGCGTCATTTAACACGGTTCGGCAATTTGGCAATTTTCAGCGATATGTCCGCCGACAGAATTCGGCGTTTTGGGCATTTTCGGCGTTTTGTCCACGGCAACTAATTCGGCGATTTGTCTATTTTCCGCGATATGTCCACCGAGAGAATTCGGCGTTTTGTCCACGGCAACTAATTCGGCCATTTATCCATTTTCGGCGATATGTCCATCGACACAAATCGGCGTTTTGAACAAAATCGAGCGACGCCAACTTTCCGATCAATGTGGCGTCATTTAACACGGTTCGGCAATTTGGCCATTTTCAGCGATATGTCCACCGACAGAATTCGGCGTTTTGGGCATTTTCGGCGTTTTTTCCACGGCAACTAATTCGGGGATTTGTCCATTTTCCGCGATATGTCCACCGAGAGAATTCGGCGTTTTGTCCACGGCAACTAATTCGGCCATTTATCCATTTTCGGCGATATGTCCATCGACACAAATCGGCGTTTTGAACAAAATCGAGCGACGCCAACTTTCCGATCAATGTGGCGTCATTTAACACGGTTCGGCAATTTGGCCATTTTCAGCGATATGTCCACCGACAGAATTCGGCATTTTGGGCATTTTCGGCGTTTTGTCCACGGCAACTAATTCGGCGATTTGTCCATTTTCGGCGATATGTCCATCGACACAAGTCGGCGTTTTGAACAAAATCGAGCAACGCCAACTTTCCGATCAATGTGGCGTCATTTTACACGGTTCGGCAATTTGGCCATTTTCAGCGATATGTCCACCGACAGAATTCGGCGTTTTGGGCATTTTCGGCGTTTTGTCCACGGCAACTAATTCGGCGATTTGTCCATTTTCCGCGATATGTCCACCGAGAGAATTCGGCGTTTTGTCCACGGCAACTAATTCGGCCATTTATCCATTTTCGGCGATATGTCCATCGACACAAATCGGCGTTTTGAACAAAATCGAGCGACGCCAACTTTCCGATCAATGTGGCGTCATTTAACACGGTTCGGCAATTTGGCCATTTTCAGCGATATGTCCACCGACAGAATTCGGCGTTTTGGGCATTTTCGGCGTTTTGTCCACGGCAACTAATTCGGCGATTTGTCCATTTTCCGCGATATGTCCACCGAGAGAATTCGGCGTTTTGTCCACGGCAACTAATTCGGCCATTTATCCATTTTCGGCGATATGTCCATCGACACAAATCGGCGTTTTGAACAAAATCGAGCGACGCCAACTTTCCGATCAATGTGGCGTCATTTAACACGGTTCGGCAATTTGGCCATTTTCAGCGATATGTCCACCGACAGAATTCGGCATTTTGGGCATTTTCGGCGTTTTGTCCACGGCAACTAATTCGGCGATTTGTCCATTTTCGGCGATATGTCCATCGACACAAGTCGGCGTTTTGAACAAAATCGAGCAACGCCAACTTTCCGATCAATGTGGCGTCATTTTACACGGTTCGGCAATTTGGCCATTTTCAGCGATATGTCCACCGACAGAATTCGGCATTTTGGGCATTTTCGGCGTTTTGTCCACGGCAACTAATTCGGCGATTTGTCCATTTTCGGCGATATGTCCATCGACACAAGTCGGCGTTTTGAACAAAATCGAGCAACGCCAACTTTCCGATCAATGTGGCGTCATTTTACACGGTTCGGCAATTTGGCCATTTTCAGCGATATGTCCACCGACAGAATTCGGCGTTTTGGGCATTTTCGGCGTTTTGTCCACGGCAACTAATTCGGCGATTTGTCCATTTTCCGCGATATGTCCACCGAGAGAATTCGGCGTTTTGTCCACGGAAACTAATTCGGCCATTTATCCATTTTCGGCGATATGTCCATCGACACAAATCGGCGTTTTGAACAAAATCGAGCAACGCCAACTTTCCGATCAATGTGGCGTCATTTTACACGGTTCGGCAATTTGGCCATTTTCAGCGATATGTCCACCGACAGAATTCGGCGTTTTGGGCATTTTCGGCGTTTTGTCCACGGCAACTAATTCGGCAATTTGTCCATTTTCCGCGGTATGTCCACCGAGAGAATTCGGCGTTTTGTCCACGGCAACTAATTCGGCCATTTATCCATTTTCGGCGATATGTCCATCGACACAAATCGGCGTTTTGAACAAAATCGAGCGACGCCAACTTTCCGATCAATGTGGCGTCATTTAACACGGTTCGGCAATTTGGCCATTTTCAGCGATATGTCCACCGACAGAATTCGGCGTTTTGGGCATTTTCGGCGTTTTGTCCACGGCAACTAATTCGGCGATTTGTCCATTTTCCGCGATATGTCCACCGAGAGAATTCGGCGTTTTGTCCACGGCAACTAATTCGGCCATTTATCCATTTTCGGCGATATGTCCATCGACACAAATCGGCGTTTTGCACAAAATCGAGCGACGCCAACTTTCCGATCAATGTGGCGTCATTTAACACGGTTCGGCAATTTGGCCATTTTCAGCGATATGTCCACCGACAGAATTCGGCGTTTTGGGCATTTTCGGCGTTTTGTCCACGGCAACTAATTCGGCGATTTGTCCATTTTCGGCGATATGTCCATCGACACAAGTCGGCGTTTTGAACAAAATCGAGCAACGCCAACTTTCCGATCAATGTGGCGTCATTTTACACGGTTAGGCAATTTGGCCATTTTCAGCGATATGTCCACCGACAGAATTCGGCATTTTGGGCATTTTTGGCGTTTTGTCCACGGCAACTAATTCGGCGATTTGTCCATTTTCCGCGATATGTCTATCGATACAAATCGGCGTTTTGAACAAAATCGAGCGACGCCAACTTTCCGATCAATGTGGCGTCATTTTACACGGTTAGGCAATTTGGCCATTTTCAGCGATATGTCCACCGACACAATTCGGCGTTTTGGGCATTTTCGGCGTTTTGTCCACGGCAACTAATTCGGCGATTTGTCCATTTTCGGCGATATGTCTATCGACACAAATCGGCGTTTTGAACAAAATCGAGCGACGCCAACTTTCCGATCAATGTGGCGTCATTTTACACGGTTCGGCAATTTGGCCATTTTCAGCGATATGTCCACCGACAGAATTCGGCGTTTTGGGCATTTTCGGCGTTTTGTCCACGTTAACCAATTCGGCGATTTGTCCATTTTCGGCGATATGTCCATCGACACAAATCGGCGTTTTGAACAAAATCGAGCGACGCCAACTTTCCGATCAATGTGGCGTCATTTTACACGGTTCGGCAATTTGGCCATTTTCAGTGATATGTCCACCGACAGAATTCGGCGTTTTGGGCATTTTCGGCGTTTTGTCCACGTTAACCAATTCGGCGATTTGTCCATTTTCCGCGATATGTTTATCGACACAAATCGGCGTTTTGAACAAAATCGAGCGACGCCAACTTTCCGATCAATGTGGCGTCATTTTACACGGTTCGGCAATTTGGCCATTTTCAGCGATATGTCCACCGACAGAATTCGGCGTTTTGTCCACGTCAAATAATTCGGCGATTTCTCCATTTTTTTGGCGATATGTCCACTGAGAGAATTCGGCATTTTGGGCATTTTCGGCGTTTTGTCCACGGTAACTATTTTGGCGATATGGCCATTTTCGGCGATCTGTCCACCGAAAGAATTCGGCGTTTTGGGCATTTTCGACGTTTTGTCCACGGCAACTAATTCGGCGATTTGTCCATTTTCGGCGATATGTCTATCGACACAAATCGGCGTTTTGAACAAAATCGAGCGACGCCAACTTTCCGATCAATGTGGCGTCATTTTACACGGTTCGGCAATTTGTCCATTTTCGGCGATATGTCCACCGACAGAATTCGGCGTTTTGTCCACGTCAAATAGTTCGGCGATTTGTCCATTTTTTTGGCGATATGTCCACTGAGAGAATTCGGCATTTTGGGCATTTTCGGCGTTTTGTCCACGGTAACTATTTTGGCGATATGTCCATTTTCGGCGATCTGTCCACCGACAGCATTCGGCGTTTTATATATATATATTATTTTTGTAAATAACATAGAGATGAATTTGTTCCCATGAACCTGTACTTTCAGAGTATGTGCCTAAAAACCTTATTCGTTAATGTTTTCATTCATCATTTTCTATATTTTTCGAAAAATTCGGATAAGGCATAAAAAATCTTTTAATCAGTCACATGAGTTTCCACAGACTAATCAACTACTATTAATGTAGGGAACTGTATTTGAGAATCTGCTCTTTCCCCCTGTGATATTATTTTTTACCTAAATGTCTCAGGTCATTTTGAGATCCAAATTAAAGTCGTGAAATAATGATAATTGTTATAACAACATTTGCCACAGTAAACATGATAATAATTCAAAATTATAACAGCATTTGTAATTTTTTTAAATAAAATACACATTTTGCCGTATGATAGCAATCATTTTCTCTACCTTTCTTCTTTTCCAGATGTAGATAAATGTTGTTACAGGTGGAATACAAATGTATTAAACTACGCCATTTTATTTTTTAGCGTTTTGAAAAGGGAGCAAATATATTGGTATACTATAATGATTTATTACATTATATTTTACTAATATTTTTATATCCATATGTAAATGTTGATTTGCAACTTACATATTTAATATGTAAACTAAATGTATAGGATTATATATTCTAAATTATGGATTATAATATTGAAAACACAAAATGTGTCGATTATGGCGAGAATAAAACTACGACATTAACTATTATTATTGGCGGAGAGATTGTATCGATTTTTACATGAGCCATTTATTTGACAGTTGCAAAATTTACAGCAATTTAGGTAATTGTCTAAACATCTGCATCTATTAATTAAACATTTTTCACACGTACAGCTTGGGAGCAATTCTTAGCGCTCTCGCTAGAAAGATTTAAACAATTTTCAATAATATTAATGCCGTAGTTTAATACACTTGTATTCCAGCTGAAAAGAAAATTAGCAAATATTTGCTATAATGATTATTTATGTAAAAGCATAAAAAATTAGCCAACATAAGGTTGAAAAATAAATTTTTTACGATTATTAAAAAAGGTTAACTCTTTAGAAATTCACACGGGAGGACTCTGGGCGACTAGACTACTACCAAAATTGTTTTTTCAAAGTTAAATATCTCGAAAACGAAGCGTTTTTCGAAGAAAATTGAGACCTTTTTGTAGATAATTTTGCGCCCTACAATTTTGGTTAGACATACTATATAGAAATTTTCACTCTGTTCCAAGATATCGCGAAATTCCAGTTTTCCGATTTTCTCCGTGTATTTTCCACCTTTTTCATAGTCGCTCGAGTGCAGAAAATTTTTGTTTTCTTCAAGTACAACCAAAAATGACATTTTTTGTCGATATTTTGTTTCCGGCGCCTGGACAATAATTTTTGTTCACCAATACCACTCCTGGACAATTCAGTTACGGCAGCAGCAGCAGCTGAATGGTTCGTAATTTTTACTCGCTTGACATCAAGTCCAATATTTTTCGCCGAAGATTTGGTCCATTTGATAGTTCAATGGACGTTTCTTTCACGATTTCGTATTTTCTTTCCATAAAAAACAGCGTAAATTGCCGCCAAATTGATGTAGTTGAATTCACAGTATTCCGCGGCACATGGTTGTGGATCTTTGTTTCAATTTCTGCATTCCAAGTTTCTCCAAATCAAGACATTTTTACACATTGAATAGTTTTCTGACAATTCATGCGAAAAAGTTGTTTACGATTTGATTGTCATGTCATGGTAACTAAGGACCGCTCCGTCTTCGTTCCTTAGCAACTCTGCTAGACTTACTAGAATTAGACCGTTTTAAAAGTTAGGTTCCGTTTTGTCGCTGGAAAAGTTAACTTTTGCTGCTGTCATAGTGACAAAAAAACCGCAGCTTATGGGATTTTCAGTGTATGCATTAAATTATTAAAGTAATAAATAGTTTTATAATACCGAGCATTGACAGTGTAGTTAATATGATTCTTATACTTTTGGACATTTATAGCTGATTTGAATCACTTAGGGCCGGTTGCAGAAAGCAATGTTAAGTCTCGTGTTAGCTAACATCGCGTCAAAGTGAACAAAATCGCATCAAATTTTGTTTACTAATGTATTAGTTGCCATAAGCATTTGAGATTTGATTCGTTTTTGTTCACTTTGACGCGATGTTAGCTAACACGAGACTTAAAATTGCTTTCTGCAACCGGCCCTTACTGATTCAATGTATAAGGAAATATTTTTTTCTTCACAGCTTGGAGTATCAAATTATCAGTAAAAATAAATATTTGTATATAATGTCAGCTCAAGAGGCCTTGTAGGTCCACGACTATGATCTTGCTTCACGCCTTTTTCTTCCTACCTTTTGTCTCCCAATTTTCGTCTTTTATTTTCTGTAGCCAAGTTTTTGATGGTCTACCCCTTCTATTTCTGCCCTCAGGTTCTCTTCTCAGTATCTTTTTGGTTATTCTTGTCTTTTGTCCTAGTCATGTGCTTCAGCCACCAGTCTTCCTTGCTTGAATCTAGTACCAATTGGGGAGTTTCGGAAGATGGCATAGACCTCCTCATTGTACACATTATAGATTCAAAACAGCTCGCAAGAAAATGAAATTCGGCCACAACTAACTAGCTACCTCATACAGCAAGACTAATTTGTTTTTATACATATTTATACGTATTGTTGTTCATTTATAGAATGGATTCAAGTTAATAAATGCACCAAACCTATTTTAAACTGTACATTCGATTTAGTAAATATCTCGGTTGTATGCACAAGTTCACGTAATCGAACGACTACCGTATTTCTCACTTATCGGTTCAATTTGTATCAGTAGTCAGTACACAATGAATATGACATTTATACTGACCTGCAGTGGTAGTTTAAATTGCTTCTTTGTAATACCATCTTCATTAAAATAACATTTGATTGCTGTCGGTCATGGACACAAGTGATAAAAATAAACTGATAAAATTCCAAGGAAACATTTTGGTTTTTTACCACAATAAAAATGCGTAATTAATTGCATTATGAGAAATAATGGCATGTGATTGAATAATAAGAGATGCAGGAAATAATAGTGTGAAAATTAGAATGCCGAGCAGGTTCTGTTTTGGCAAAACCATAAAAATTTATGATTTAGACTTTACAACCAGATATGACAGAATTCGTCGGCTACCCCTTATCCACAACCTTATTACTTCCTTTTACGATAACAGGTCTTCACATTTTAGAGTCCCCTGAATCCAAAAAACATGTTTTTGCACTTGCGGGACTAAAGTTGGCACTTTAGTCACTTATTTCAGGGACTAAAGTAGCTCATTTTATCTCTAGGGACAGAAGTAATTACTTTAGCCCCTAGGGACTAAAGTAAAAAATGTTACCGTATCTATGGTAATCTATGGTAAATTCGGGGTTAACAGGTTAGGTTTCGCGTCAGTTTTGACATAAACTGACGCAAAACCTCATCTATTAACCTCGAATTTGACATAATTGTGAGCTCTTGTCATAATGACTTACAGTGCCACCAACTTTAAAATTTAGCAAAGGCTACTAATTTTAAAATAATTGTAACTAAAATGTCAATAAATGACGTTTAAAAAAACGGGTTTTCGTTTTAAATCTTCCTGCAACGTGAAAAAAATAGTATTTGCAACTCGGAGAGAATGCTATTTTGCTTCAGTGCAATTTCTGACATTGTACCTCAGCAAAATAACGCATTTCTCTCCCTCATTGCATAATCTACTATTTTGTTCGTTAGTCCTGTCTGTCTGTCTGTCTGTCTGTGCGTCTCTCTATCTGTCTGCCTGGTGTCTGTGAACAGAATATCTCAAAAACGAAAAGAGGTATGACGTTGAAACTTCATATATAAGTTTTGTGTACTATCTAGATGCGACAGCAAGCTTTTGAAGAAAATCGCATAACCGGAAGTTTTTGTAAATAACTGGTTATAAATAATTCGATGAAACAACTACCATCATTTGTTCTCTCGTCTAGAGAAAATCATGTCATACAATTCGTCGCTTCCCCTCCACGCCAGGCAAGCTCGTATGAAACAACATGGTAAAATTTTTGTTGGAGACCATTTGGGGTGTTCTCGTCACAAGAATCTATTATTTGGTTAAGCTCGTCCATTCTTAGAGCATCGGAACTTCTCTTTCTTTTTTCAACACGCAACTGTAAATTCTTCCTTAAAGCGCTTTTAGCATCACGGACTTTTAGAAACTCGATATCTCCAAAGGGGTTGAATTTCACACCTTGTTCTTCAAAGTATTTTCTTCGGAGCATTTTCGCAACAGTATTCCAAATGGTTTTTACACTATATTCTTTATAATCTTCACCATTCGTTAATGATTTTCGAATTGAATATCTCTAAAATGGGTTTCTTTTGTTTGTTTTTTCCAATTTTTTTATTAACTTTTATTTTAAATAGAACACCCGGTATATTATTACATTTTTGAATTCAGCTTGGAATTTTAGAGAAAATTTGTCTTTTGAAGCAACGCTCTATTTTGTACGGTTTCTGTAGAATTTGTAATTTTTGAAAATTTTTGACAAATGCTTGACAATTAAAAATCAAATTTTTGGCTAGAATTATGAGATCACTGTAAAAGGAAGTTGTGTGCGTGTATCACACCAGATTTTTTCTTTTTCACTTAACTGTTCTAGGTATTCTCTGAATGTTATAATTTCGGCACCTGAACAAATTCTGCGCTTTTTCTTTGGGGGATCATCAGCACCACCACTTTTATTTTGTTTTACAATACCTAATAATATTTTTTTAAATGACGATTTCTAGATAATAGTAGATTATGTTATTAGGAGTAAAAGTGATACTTTATGTGGCGAAGCTGAAGTTTATTTAGCCGAACGTCAGTGAGGCAAATAATTCAGCTAAGCCACATAAAGTCACTTTTACTTCGAATAACATATACTATTTTATCCGCAAACGTATTCAGGTAAATTTCATTAATATGAATTTAAAAAAAAAAGGATGCATCGGCCGGGAATCGAACCCAGGCCACCCGCGTGACAGGCGAGCACTGTACCCCTGTGCCAACCTCTGTTGTTCAAATAACGCGCTACTGTAATGATATATGAACTTACTGAATCACCCGAACTCTTATTGCAAACGTTACACACTATTGCGGATAAAAAATATTACAATACACATATAATAAGTCATAGTATTTTTACTTATTGAAGTAGATGGCAAAGAAGTATCGATTGTGTCGGAGTAGCTTTTCGAAGGCACAACTGGTGTTGATTGATGGTTCTCGACTTGAATTAGCATTATTGAATGATGGGGATTCCTGACTTGATTCGGCAGTTACATGATCGACTACTTCTTGTAATGAATTTTGAAAGGATGGTAGTGTATGACTATCTTTAGTGGGCGCTATCGTTTTATAATTTTTTAAATCTTCTGGTCAAAAAATACTTTCTGCTACAGCATTTCTGTTGACAGGATTCCCAGATACCACTTTTTATGTGATCCGACATAACTTAATCAAGCAAATGAATGAAAAAAGGACTTTCAAAACGTGTTGTACACGTAGTTTTTTTTGCATAGTGATCTCTTGGTCGAAATTTAGTCGAAAAGGACTTCAGAATTGACAACTGTCAAATTGACATTTCAATAAAATAGTTTACAAAGTGTACTTTTTTCACGATTTTTTCGTTTAAAAAAGTGGAACTTTCAAATACGATTTTTCGTTAAAAAAATACGACTTTCACGATAACTATGCAAAAAATAATTTTGCGCTGCATGCCTTGGAATCGCTTGGGAACGTCACCCACCTGCATCTTACTCGCTCGTCCCCTGGCTTCGAGGCAAGGCACCTGCGATAGCCACCCCCGCAGAAGGAAGCTCGCAATCTCTCCCCCAGGTGCGAAAAGGACTCGCCCGCAGCCTCTAGCCTCCGGCACGTGCAATCCGAGCCTACGAGGATTATACGAATTCGATATTGGGTGTGTAAATGTATTTGAAATTCGGTGTATAGATGAAAATAGGGCGTTTTATGCGAATCGGCTCGTTTTGTGATTATTAGCATGAATTTAATGCTAGCTGCATTACTGTGCCTGTTAGAGTATTGCATAACCTCCTTGTTCTGTTAATAGCTGCGCTAGCGATTTAATTATATGTGATAGATTAGAGCCTGGCCCCTTTCGCTGTGTTTATAGCTACGTTTAATTCACTTACCCCAGCGGTGAGCTTTGGCACGATCCCGTCGAAGGTGGCTTGTGGGTTCGTACCTTGTAATGTATTATGGGCCTCGGTTATTCCATTAAGCTATAATAGGTCGTTTCAACTCACCTGAGTTACGGCTTAGCTGTGTTTTTCGACGGGGACCGCTGTATTTTGGCACTTGTGCACGAGCTCAGCTTTGAGGTTATAGACTAAATTCACTCGCATTTGAAAGGTTGTGGTTATTGTACCGCCGCGGTTGCTTAACTACCAAAATGTAAGTAATTGAGATCCGGAATTATTAATTATTTCCGTTAGGAGCGCATTCAAGCCGTTTACTTGAAACGTCATAAAAAGCCTAATGAGTTTCTTGTAGAAATCTCCCTGTATGGCCGTGCAATTTGAAGGAATTTCGCCCCCTTCTAAATTTTGGATACCGTCATAGAGTCAGATAGAGCTAACGATCGGGGTTTATGTTAGCCTACCGCTTGCAGCGCTATGTCTCGTGTCGCCCTGCTTAACAAGGGTGCGTGCTAATTTTTACATGCGATTTTGTAGTTATTTGCTCGCCGGAATTATTCCGACGCGGTCGGCTTTGTTTGAACCTCCGCCTCATGGAGTTTCTTTTTAATTGATTTTATCCTTTAGTGGGCAACCTTAAAGTCAGGAATTAACCTGTTAGCCACGGTTTTTAACAACTAATTTTATTTATGCAAAAAAGCTGCATGGTGCAGATGGGTAAACGCCAGGCTTGCATTAAGCAAGTCCTCGGTTCGAATCCCGCTGGGGTCGGAATTTTTCCGTATCCTTGGCGATTAGAATCGGACTCAGTGAGACCATTCACAGTTGGGCACCAAATTAACTGCTCTACTCAGAACCACAGACCTAAGAGATAGAGTAACAAGGTCAACACATCACCAAGACACACAATTCATACAATGGTTGCTGCGCAAGCACCAAAGGCGCGCTCCAACTCTGTATCCCGAATCCGGGGCAAGTTGAGCATTGTACCGCCAGATGCCAGCGCATAAAGCACCAGCCTCTACACCCCAAGGTAAATGAGGTTACAGATTATACATACATACATTATTTATGCAGCTCGCTTTTTTATAACTGCTTATGCAGCGCCTTTTTTTAATGTGTCTATGCCATTTGTCTGACTGTTTCTGTTTATTAATTTATGCCTATTTATATAGATATAAAGTATGAGCAAAAATTTATCTCAGCTAGTAATGGCTATGGATTTTTTTCTAATTTATGAATGCAACTATGTTTACACTTAAATGTCAAACTTGATATTTGATTATTTAGTAAGTTAGGTATAGTTGCATTCATAAATTAGGAACATCCATAGCCATACTAGATGAGATTAATTTTTGAACATGCTATATTTACATGTTGGTATTTATGTTTGCACTATAGAGCTAAATGTTTAAATAAATGCTGTTACTAGTTTGTTTTGCTATTATTTGGTGTGCTGGGTTTATCTCTTACCTTGGGAAGGTTTGACCCAAGGATTTGTTGACGTCGAGGACCTGGCCGATATTTACCAGCCGGCAAAATTCCAAATATAACTTTCGCCTCAGGTAGGGCCGTCCGTTACTCCTTTGTCACAACTTCATCTCTAGAGAGTCCAAACACCTATTTTTCCATAGATGTTATGTTTGAAACCAAACATTCTTCATCTTCTAGAGGTATTGCATATTTACCTCCACCTCTCTTATCAGCTGTGGCAGTAAGGCCCTTTTTCCCTCTAGAACCATTTAAATGATATCGTAGCTTTGTTCTAGGGATATTAAAAAATTTTGCAGCTCCTCTAATGGTCTTCCTTCCTTCTTTCACATCGTTTACAGCTGTTGAATAATGTTGTCCGTCATCACCCCTCTTGGTCTTCCATTTACCCATTCAATACGGGTTCAATTACCCCATACGCAAGTTTTTTTGGAGCAACTGGGCCCTCCACATCAACATCACCAAAAATTAGCTATCACTTATTTTGAATAAATATGGGCTAAATAATATCTAGTTTCTTACCTTATTAATTTTTGTAGCTGTAGAAGTCGATTGAAAATTTAAAATTTTAATTTTTGAAGTCAACTGTGTATGTAGTTGTAGCAACAGATCACACTACCACAAACACTTGGCGCCATTACTCGACTTTAAAGGTTTGTTCACACCTGCACCTTGTTGCTGAAGTTAGTTGGTGACTAAAATGACTGTTCACAAGTAAAATTAATGCAACTTAGTACGTATAGTGTACACCACGTAATAAAAGGGGTGGCCCAGTTACCCGACCTTGCTTTAGTTGTATCGCATGATACACGTGTGACACGTTACTCCGTCTTGCTAGAACTACATTTTGCTCATGTCCATTTCATTTAAGCTGGGCCAAAAAGATCAGTTATCATGGGCCTATACGACTTGCTGTTGACAGTGACTGCAGCTCTGGTATTATTTTGAAAAAAATAAGTTCCGATAATGCTGCCAGGGCAGAATTCACACCAAATAGTGACTTCTTCGGAGCGGAAAGAACACTGTTGAATTTCGTGTGGGTCATGTTCGCTGACATTTTTTTAAATCATAACTAAGGAATCTTATACGTTTTAGTATACCTATTCCAAATTTTAAATCAGTTTGAAAGGCGTTTTAAGAAATTACAAATAGAAAAAATATTTTAATTTAAGCAACTCTACTACCCCTTAAAATTAACACGTGTTTCTAATACACCTTGTATTGCTAAATGCATAATATGTTAATGGTAATCTGCTTTTGTTCTAGGTGTGAAGATGTTTAACTTCTGTAGACTCATATCACTAAAAGGAACTCTGACATTGAAACAAAACATAATGAACGTCAAACAAGAAACTATGGATAGTAAATCTTGCTACAGGAACTGCATTTAGAGTATTGTAGAAAGTGAATAACAGTGAAAAATTTGATACGTAGCTATACATCAATCAAGAAAGCATCAAAAGTACTAATTTAGTGCAACATATGTCATACAGAGAAAACACTTTATAGATGCTCTGTTTGTTAAGTACAAAGCAATGGAGCCAAGAAGTTTAATTACACATAAGAGGACTCGTATAGAAGAAAAACCTTACAGGTGCAATGTTTGTGGATATAAAACATCACAAAAAGGTAGTTTAGTTAAACATATGAGAACACATACAGGAGAAACGCCTTATAGTTGCTCTATTTGTGAATACAAAGCACCACAAAAAAGTAGTCTAGTTATACATATGAGAATACATGCAGGACAAACTCCTTATAGTTGCTCTGTTTGTGAATACAAAACAACTATAAAAAGTAATTTAACTACACATATGAGAACACATACAGGAGAAAAGCCATATAGTTGTTCTGTTTGTGAATACAAAGCAATTGGGAAAAGTTTGTGAATACAAAGCAATTGGGAAAAGTACTGTAGTTAATCATATGAGGACACATACAGGAGAAAAGCCATATAGTTGTTCTGTTTGTGAATACAAAGCAAGTGAGAAAAGTACTTTAGTTAAACATATGAGAACACATACAGGAGAAATGCCTTATAGTTGCTGTGTTTGTGAATACAAAGCAACTTTTAAAAGTAATTTAGTTACACATATGAGGAAACATGCAGGACAAATTCCTTATAGTTGCTTTGTTTGTGAGTACAAAACTACTATAAAAAGTAATTTAGTTGCACATATGAGAACACATACAGGAGAAACTCCTTACAGTTGCTCTGTTTGTGAATACAAAGCAACACAAAAAGGTACATTACTTACACATATGAGAACACATACAGGAGAAACGCCGTATAGTTGCTCTGTTTGTGAATACAAAGCAACACAAAAAGGTACATTACTTACACATATGAGAACACATACAGGAGAAACTCCTTACAGTTGCTCTATTTGTGAATACAAAACAACACAAAAAGTTACTTTACTTACACATATGAGAACACATACAGGAGAAACGCCGTATAGTTGCTCTGTTTGTGAATACAAAGCAAGACGAAAAAGTAGTCTAGTTATACATATGAGGACACATACAGGAGAAACTCCTTACAGTTGCTCTATTTGTGAATACAAATCAACAGAAAAAGGTAGTTTAGTTAAACATATGAGAACACATACAGGAGAAACGCCTTATAGTTGCTCTATTTGTGAATACAAAGCAAGACGAAAAAGTAGTCTAGTTATACATATGAGGACACATACAGGAGAAACTCCTTATAGTTGCTCTATTTGTGAATACAAAGCAACACAAAAAGGTAGTTTAGTTAAACATATGATAACACATACAGGAGAAACGCCTTATAGTTGCTCTATTTGTGAATACAAAGCAAGACGAAAAAGTAGTCTAGTTATACATATGAGGACACATACAGGAGAAAAGCCATATAGTTGTTCTGTTTGTGAATACAAAGCAAGTGAGAAAAGTACTTTAGTTAAACATATGAGAACACATACAGGAGAAATGCCTTATAGTTGCTGTGTTTGTGAATACAAAGCAACTTTTAAAAGTAATTTAGTTACACATATGAGGAAACATGCAGGACAAATTCCTTATAGTTGCTTTGTTTGTGAGTACAAAACTACTATAAAAAGTAATTTAGTTGCACATATGAGAACACATACAGGAGAAACTCCTTACAGTTGCTCTGTTTGTGAATACAAAGCAACACAAAAAGGTACATTACTTACACATATGAGAACACATACAGGAGAAACGCCGTATAGTTGCTCTGTTTGTGAATACAAAGCAACACAAAAAGGTACATTACTTACACATATGAGAACACATACAGGAGAAACTCCTTACAGTTGCTCTATTTGTGAATACAAAACAACACAAAAAGTTACTTTACTTACACATATGAGAACACATACAGGAGAAACGCCGTATAGTTGCTCTGTTTGTGAATACAAAGCAAGACGAAAAAGTAGTCTAGTTATACATATGAGGACACATACAGGAGAAACTCCTTACAGTTGCTCTATTTGTGAATACAAATCAACAGAAAAAGGTAGTTTAGTTAAACATATGAGAACACATACAGGAGAAACGCCTTATAGTTGCTCTATTTGTGAATACAAAGCAAGACGAAAAAGTAGTCTAGTTATACATATGAGGACACATACAGGAGAAACTCCTTATAGTTGCTCTATTTGTGAATACAAAGCAACACAAAAAGGTAGTTTAGTTAAACATATGAGAACACATACAGGAGAAACTCCTTACAGTTGCTCTATTTGTGAATACAAAGCAACACAAAAAGGTAGTTTAGTTAAACATATGATAACACATACAGGAGAAACGCCTTATAGTTGCTCTATTTGTGAATACAAAGCAAGACGAAAAAGTAGTCTAGTTATACATATGAGGACACATACAGGAGAAACTCCTTATAGTTGCTCTATTTGTGAATACAAAACAACACAAAAAGTTACTTTACTTACACATATGAGAACACATACAGGAGAAACGCCGTATAGTTGCTCTGTTTGTGAATACAAAGCAACACAAAAAGGTACATTACTTACACATATGAGAACACATACAGGAGAAACTCCTTACAGTTGCTCTATTTGTGAATACAAAACAACACAAAAAGTTACTTTACTTACACATATGAGAACACATACAGGAGAAACGCCGTATAGTTGCTCTGTTTGTGAATACAAAGCAAGACGAAAAAGTAGTCTAGTTATACATATGAGGACACATACAGGAGAAACTCCTTATAGTTGCTCTATTTGTGAATACAAAACAACACAAAAAGTTACTTTACTTACACATATGAGAACACATACAGGAGAAACGCCGTATAGTTGCTCTGTTTGTGAATACAAAGCAACACAAAAAGGTACATTACTTACACATATGAGAACACATACAGGAGAAACTCCTTACAGTTGCTCTATTTGTGAATACAAAACAACACAAAAAGTTACTTTACTTACACATATGAGAACACATACAGGAGAAACGCCGTATAGTTGCTCTGTTTGTGAATACAAAGCAAGACGAAAAAGTAGTCTAGTTATACATATGAGGACACATACAGGAGAAACTCCTTACAGTTGCTCTATTTGTGAATACAAATCAAGACGAAAAAGTAGTCTAGTTATACATATGAGGACACATACAGGAGAAACTCCTTATAGTTGCTCTATTTGTGAATACAAAACAACACAAAAAGTTACTTTACTTACACATATGAGAACACATACAGGAGAAACGCCGTATAGTTGCTCTGTTTGTGAATACAAAGCAACACAAAAAGGTACATTACTTACACATATGAGAACACATACAGGAGAAACTCCTTACAGTTGCTCTATTTGTGAATACAAAACAACACAAAAAGTTACTTTACTTACACATATGAGAACACATACAGGAGAAACGCCGTATAGTTGCTCTGTTTGTGAATACAAAGCAAGACGAAAAAGTAGTCTAGTTATACATATGAGGACACATACAGGAGAAACTCCTTATAGTTGCTCTATTTGTGAATACAAAACAACACAAAAAGTTACTTTACTTACACATATGAGAACACATACAGGAGAAACGCCGTATAGTTGCTCTGTTTGTGAATACAAAGCAACACAAAAAGGTACATTACTTACACATATGAGAACACATACAGGAGAAACTCCTTACAGTTGCTCTATTTGTGAATACAAAACAACACAAAAAGTTACTTTACTTACACATATGAGAACACATACAGGAGAAACGCCGTATAGTTGCTCTGTTTGTGAATACAAAGCAAGACGAAAAAGTAGTCTAGTTATACATATGAGGACACATACAGGAGAAACTCCTTATAGTTGCTCTATTTGTGAATACAAAACAACACAAAAAGTTACTTTACTTACACATATGAGAACACATACAGGAGAAACGCCGTATAGTTGCTCTGTTTGTGAATACAAAGCAACACAAAAAGGTACATTACTTACACATATGAGAACACATACAGGAGAAACTCCTTACAGTTGCTCTATTTGTGAATACAAAACAACACAAAAAGTTACTTTACTTACACATATGAGAACACATACAGGAGAAACGCCGTATAGTTGCTCTGTTTGTGAATACAAAGCAAGACGAAAAAGTAGTCTAGTTATACATATGAGGACACATACAGGAGAAACTCCTTATAGTTGCTCTATTTGTGAATACAAAACAACACAAAAAGTTACTTTACTTACACATATGAGAACACATACAGGAGAAACGCCGTATAGTTGCTCTGTTTGTGAATACAAAGCAACACAAAAAGGTACATTACTTACACATATGAGAACACATACAGGAGAAACTCCTTACAGTTGCTCTATTTGTGAATACAAAACAACACAAAAAGTTACTTTACTTACACATATGAGAACACATACAGGAGAAACGCCGTATAGTTGCTCTGTTTGTGAATACAAAGCAAGACGAAAAAGTAGTCTAGTTATACATATGAGGACACATACAGGAGAAACTCCTTACAGTTGCTCTATTTGTGAATACAAATCAACAGAAAAAGGTAGTTTAGTTAAACATATGAGAACACATACAGGAGAAACGCCTTATAGTTGCTCTATTTGTGAATACAAAGCAAGACGAAAAAGTAGTCTAGTTATACATATGAGGACACATACAGGAGAAACTCCTTATAGTTGCTCTATTTGTGAATACAAAGCAACACAAAAAGGTAGTTTAGTTAAACATATGATAACACATACAGGAGAAACGCCTTATAGTTGCTCTATTTGTGAATACAAAGCAAGACGAAAAAGTAGTCTAGTTATACATATGAGGACACATACAGGAGAAAAGCCATATAGTTGTTCTGTTTGTGAATACAAAGCAAGTGAGAAAAGTACTTTAGTTAAACATATGAGAACACATACAGGAGAAATGCCTTATAGTTGCTGTGTTTGTGAATACAAAGCAACTTTTAAAAGTAATTTAGTTACACATATGAGGAAACATGCAGGACAAATTCCTTATAGTTGCTTTGTTTGTGAGTACAAAACTACTATAAAAAGTAATTTAGTTGCACATATGAGAACACATACAGGAGAAACTCCTTACAGTTGCTCTGTTTGTGAATACAAAGCAACACAAAAAGGTACATTACTTACACATATGAGAACACATACAGGAGAAACGCCGTATAGTTGCTCTGTTTGTGAATACAAAGCAACACAAAAAGGTACATTACTTACACATATGAGAACACATACAGGAGAAACTCCTTACAGTTGCTCTATTTGTGAATACAAAACAACACAAAAAGTTACTTTACTTACACATATGAGAACACATACAGGAGAAACGCCGTATAGTTGCTCTGTTTGTGAATACAAAGCAAGACGAAAAAGTAGTCTAGTTATACATATGAGGACACATACAGGAGAAACTCCTTACAGTTGCTCTATTTGTGAATACAAATCAACAGAAAAAGGTAGTTTAGTTAAACATATGAGAACACATACAGGAGAAACGCCTTATAGTTGCTCTATTTGTGAATACAAAGCAAGACGAAAAAGTAGTCTAGTTATACATATGAGGACACATACAGGAGAAACTCCTTATAGTTGCTCTATTTGTGAATACAAAGCAACACAAAAAGGTAGTTTAGTTAAACATATGATAACACATACAGGAGAAACGCCTTATAGTTGCTCTATTTGTGAATACAAAGCAAGACGAAAAAGTAGTCTAGTTATACATATGAGGACACATACAGGAGAAAAGCCATATAGTTGTTCTGTTTGTGAATACAAAGCAAGTGAGAAAAGTACTTTAGTTAAACATATGAGAACACATACAGGAGAAATGCCTTATAGTTGCTGTGTTTGTGAATACAAAGCAACTTTTAAAAGTAATTTAGTTACACATATGAGGAAACATGCAGGACAAATTCCTTATAGTTGCTTTGTTTGTGAGTACAAAACTACTATAAAAAGTAATTTAGTTGCACATATGAGAACACATACAGGAGAAACTCCTTACAGTTGCTCTGTTTGTGAATACAAAGCAACACAAAAAGGTACATTACTTACACATATGAGAACACATACAGGAGAAACGCCGTATAGTTGCTCTGTTTGTGAATACAAAGCAACACAAAAAGGTACATTACTTACACATATGAGAACACATACAGGAGAAACTCCTTACAGTTGCTCTATTTGTGAATACAAAACAACACAAAAAGTTACTTTACTTACACATATGAGAACACATACAGGAGAAACGCCGTATAGTTGCTCTGTTTGTGAATACAAAGCAAGACGAAAAAGTAGTCTAGTTATACATATGAGGATACATACAGGAGAAACTCCTTACAGTTGCTCTATTTGTGAATACAAATCAACAGAAAAAGGTAGTTTAGTTAAACATATGAGAACACATACAGGAGAAACGCCTTATAGTTGCTCTATTTGTGAATACAAAGCAAGACGAAAAAGTAGTCTAGTTATACATATGAGGACACATACAGGAGAAACTCCTTATAGTTGCTCTATTTGTGAATACAAAGCAACACAAAAAGGTAGTTTAGTTAAACATATGAGAACACATACAGGAGAAACTCCTTACAGTTGCTCTATTTGTGAATACAAAGCAACACAAAAAGGTAGTTTAGTTAAACATATGATAACACATACAGGAGAAACGCCTTATAGTTGCTCTATTTGTGAATACAAAGCAAGACGAAAAAGTAGTCTAGTTATACATATGAGGACACATACAGGAGAAACTCCTTATAGTTGCTCTATTTGTGAATACAAAACAACACAAAAAGTTACTTTACTTACACATATGAGAACACATACAGGAGAAACGCCGTATAGTTGCTCTGTTTGTGAATACAAAGCAAGACGAAAAAGTAGTCTAGTTATACATATGAGGACACATACAGGAGAAACTCCTTACAGTTGCTCTATTTGTGAATACAAATCAACAGAAAAAGGTAGTTTAGTTAAACATATGAGAACACATACAGGAGAAACGCCTTATAGTTGCTCTATTTGTGAATACAAAGCAAGACGAAAAAGTAGTCTAGTTATACATATGAGGACACATACAGGAGAAACTCCTTATAGTTGCTCTATTTGTGAATACAAAGCAACACAAAAAGGTAGTTTAGTTAAACATATGATAACACATACAGGAGAAACGCCTTATAGTTGCTCTATTTGTGAATACAAAGCAAGACGAAAAAGTAGTCTAGTTATACATATGAGGACACATACAGGAGAAAAGCCATATAGTTGTTCTGTTTGTGAATACAAAGCAAGTGAGAAAAGTACTTTAGTTAAACATATGAGAACACATACAGGAGAAATGCCTTATAGTTGCTGTGTTTGTGAATACAAAGCAACTTTTAAAAGTAATTTAGTTACACATATGAGGAAACATGCAGGACAAATTCCTTATAGTTGCTTTGTTTGTGAGTACAAAACTACTATAAAAAGTAATTTAGTTGCACATATGAGAACACATACAGGAGAAACTCCTTACAGTTGCTCTGTTTGTGAATACAAAGCAACACAAAAAGGTACATTACTTACACATATGAGAACACATACAGGAGAAACGCCGTATAGTTGCTCTGTTTGTGAATACAAAGCAACACAAAAAGGTACATTACTTACACATATGAGAACACATACAGGAGAAACTCCTTACAGTTGCTCTATTTGTGAATACAAAACAACACAAAAAGTTACTTTACTTACACATATGAGAACACATACAGGAGAAACGCCGTATAGTTGCTCTGTTTGTGAATACAAAGCAAGACGAAAAAGTAGTCTAGTTATACATATGAGGACACATACAGGAGAAACTCCTTACAGTTGCTCTATTTGTGAATACAAATCAACAGAAAAAGGTAGTTTAGTTAAACATATGAGAACACATACAGGAGAAACGCCTTATAGTTGCTCTATTTGTGAATACAAAGCAAGACGAAAAAGTAGTCTAGTTATACATATGAGGACACATACAGGAGAAACTCCTTATAGTTGCTCTATTTGTGAATACAAAGCAACACAAAAAGGTAGTTTAGTTAAACATATGAGAACACATACAGGAGAAACTCCTTACAGTTGCTCTATTTGTGAATACAAAGCAACACAAAAAGGTAGTTTAGTTAAACATATGATAACACATACAGGAGAAACGCCTTATAGTTGCTCTATTTGTGAATACAAAGCAAGACGAAAAAGTAGTCTAGTTATACATATGAGGACACATACAGGAGAAACTCCTTATAGTTGCTCTATTTGTGAATACAAAACAACTATAAAAAGTAATTTAGTTACGCATATGAGAAAACATACAGGAGAAACTCCTTATAGCTGCTCTGTGAATACAAAACAACTATAAAAAGTAATTTAGTTACACATATGAGAAAACATACAGGAAAAAAGCCATACAGTTGTTCTGTTAGTGAATACAGAACAGCAGTGAAATGTAGTTTAGTTACACATATGAGGACACATACTGGAGAAACTTCTTATACTTATTACCCTGTTTGAATACAAATCAGCATGCTATTCCAAGGCCAGCTACACTGCTCAAAATAAAGAATATTTCATAGCATTTCATAACATGAACAAGAAAATAGAATGCTTGAGTAAGAAACAGATGGCCGTACGAAAAAATTATTTTAGTAGGCATGCTTAGTTGACAAATGTCATAATTAAATTAAGCGTCAAGCCTTCTCGAATATTTGCTACTATGTTTATCTCTTTCTTACTCAAGCACTAAGTGTTATATTCTTCTTCATGTTAACTCATTGCTGTTATATATAATTGTGGCCCCATCGGTATATAACAGCAATGAGATAACATGAACAAGAAAATAACCCGTATTGCTTGAGTAAGAAAGAGATAAACATAGTAGCAAATATGCGAGTAGGCTTGACGTCATTTTAATTATGACAGATGTCAACCAAACATGCCTATTAAAATAATTTTTTCGTATAGTCATCTCTTTCTTACTCAAGAATTCTATTTTTTTGTTCATGTTATCCCATTGCTGTTATATATAATTATGGCCCCATCCATATAAAAATAATTGCAGATGCTATTGTAACTGCCTGTTTTTTAAACTATTATTTATATGGAATATCCTTCAATTGTTTCGAGCAGTATAGTTGCCGGTGTTTCTGTGTTGCCACATAAATATCAGAACACTATTCTACGAACTTAATTGTCAGTCCTAATATGTTGCAAACTTAGTCTTTATGAAGTTCCAGGTATTCTAAGTGTAAAAGTTCTTGTAAATGCTAGTGTTATTCTAATTAATAAAAAATTAACATCTTATAATTTATTTCGCCTGATTTACTAAACGTCAAATTCCACGTCACTGTATGTGAGAAAACCCTATAGTTGCTGTGTTTGTGGATACAAATTAATGCAGAAAATTTATATATATGCGAGCCCAAAATCACGAGTTCGCCCTAATGCTTTTTCTGACTTAATGTTTTACAAAAGTTGACACAGAAGTGGAATGTAACAACTTGTATGCTTATTTGAAACTGATTAATTCCACATATTTTTATATATAGTTGTAAACTAAAATAACATCTTGGGCAATTGTGCAGTACTGATAACTATTGTTGCATGTTTTCATCAGTTCGCACATTTACTGTACAAATATTACGCGTTTTCAGTTAATAATGTGGTTACCCTTGGAATTTTATTCAATATTGTCTTTTAGTTGTTTATTATAGACAACATTTTTGGCATTTAGTTCAAAAATGGCTCACGGTAAAGCTTCATCTGAACATCTGCGTAAAAGTATTGCTAATTTATCATTATCGGACAATTTCTGCTTTAGTTTTACTAGGGCATCCAATCCCGGTATCCCGGGATCCCGGACTTTTTTTCTGGTATTTCAATCCCGGTATTTTTTCCCAATACCGGACAATACCGGAATTTTCAATATTTTCGGGATTGCTTTTGTCTGCACTGCGTCGCAGTTCGCAGAGTCTGCGAGTCGCCTTCGCCGGCGCCAGGCATGGAGCAACATGTTGATAGATAATAATTAGTAGGGTTCAGGGTAGTAGCAGTTAGCAGATGCGTCCGTAAATGGCGTAAACTGTGTTCAGTTGTGTTGTCACTGTTGCTTGCATATTTACTTACCTATTATACACTTATAATACTAGAAATACCGGTTCTGAAAACAGGGAATCCCGGTATTGAACACCGGAAATCCCGGTATTTAATACTGGAAATACCGGTACTGAAAACAGGGAATCCCGGTTTAAACACTGGAAATCCAGATAGAATTTCTTCAATACCGAAATCCCGGGATTGAAAATTCAGTTCGGTATTGGATGCCCTAAGTTTTACTTCATTATACTGTAGCAAATATTGTTAAATTGTATAAACCAATTGCATCTGCTGCTCCAAAATAGCATCGCCCAAGAAAGTCTTCAATTATTGCGGCTGGGCTTTGAATTTTGCTAACAAAGAAACGAAAAATCATTAGTTTGGGCTAAATGTAACAAAAACTGAACGAAAGAGCATTGGACCAAGGTAATTTTGAGTGATGAAGCTAGATTTGAGCTTTGCATGAGAGATTCTTGAAGCAGGGTAAACTGAAGAAAATCTGAAGCATATCAAATGGACTGTTTGAAAAAAGAATGAAGCATCCTGCTTCTATAATAGTGTGGTGATGCATGTCTGGGACAGGTATTGGTATGCTTTACTTTGCAGAAGTCATAATCAGTGCTAAAAATATATAGATATTCTAAACCAGCATCTTTTGCCTACCATTGGTGAACTAAATATAGTAAATGGTGGTGCACATATATTGTAATGGTACGAAGTTTACAGCAATTCTGGTTGCATTGCTAACATAGATACTAAAATGAAAGAAAGATCCAAATATACCCAGAATTGGTATTCTATTTATTGCAACCATAAGTCATTATTAAACATTGGTAATTACATAAGAAATGATAAGCAATAACTGTAATTTGATTAACAGAGGTACTTAAATAAAATAGTATCAGCATGGCTGCGTTCAGCTTATTTTTCAATACCTATTTGTGCTCGTTATGGCAAATGCATCTAGTTATGATGACTGACATTAAATATTGTAACGTCAAGACAACATGATGATTTTGCTTAACTACAGAGGTGTTTCGAGGCGTTACAAAAGTTTTATGCAGTGTTTAGTATTAATATCATGATACCAACAATCGGTAACGCAACTGGAGGGTTAAGGAAGCAGTGTAAGAAGGCAAAGGTATGCAAAGAGAACTGAACAAGACTATTACAGTGCTAATAAACTTGTGAACCAGTGTTTTATAATACTAAAAGTGTAAAAGCATCAAAGTGAGGTTATAGTGCTCCAAAATGACATTTATTGAGGAGAAACATTGTAAAAACTTACTTGAAAACAATTGTTAACCTGTTGCTATGATACCTAGATGCTCAATTATTATTGTTTATTAGGGAAGCCAAAACCAGAAGCTGTTTTTAATATTTAGTCCTAAGTTTTGATTGATTTTGAATATTAAAAGTTGTTATTTGTGCCAGTTGTTTTCTATTCAATCTCCAGTGAGCACAGTCCAGTTGTGCATAGATTTCACAAATTTATAAGCTGCCATCCCAAACAAAATTGAATTGGAAGCGTTGCCCATTTGTGTTTGACTTCGGAGGTATTTTTCGGCAAGTTTTAAGACTATGGCAGGCAGGAAACGGTGTGCAGCATGTAGAGGGGCCCTTGCTTGTAGATTATTAAAAGACAGCAGGAGCAGAAAGCATTCCAGAAGGAAATTACGAGGGTGGAGTCCCTAAGAAGTGTAATACAGGTACGAGGTCCATTTTTGAAGGGCGATAGAAAAAGCCAGGAAGCCCTGAGAGGTTTCAGCAACATGAAACAGCTGGGGCAGATATTGTTTGTGGTTCAGAGACGACCAGGAGCCGCCGGGAACTTTCCAGAGGAAAGTCACAGCCATGGTGTCACCAAATTGTACAGAATTTGGAGAAGAATTTGGCCATCAAACGAACAGTTGCCAGTTGAGCGTCGCCTGTGACGTGAAAGGAAACAAAAACAGGTCAGCTAAACTACTTGATTAATTAAATTCCATTTCCATTACTTACCTGAGGTGGAATTATTGATTATTGGCCGATTTGCGTTTAAGTGCGCTTGATTTTGTGTGTTCAATCAGCTCTGTCATAACGTCAACATTTGAGGTTAACTGTCACTCGTTTAAAAGTGAGCATTTGCTATACAAGAATAAATTTCATACTCTGTGTTACAACCCAACCCTTTTGATGTCAGAGTTCTCAAAAGCTAGCCGGCGCGGCGCATTAATTTGAATTTTTTGGCAATAAATAAATTATAGGAGGAACATACCATTTGTTATTTTATTTAATTTACCGGTTTCAGGATATTAAGCCTTTGTTTACATATACAAAAGTAGGCTGGTAACTACGTCATAACTTATCTGTAGGGTTAAGGAATATTACCCTACATGGCAACCATAACCACACAGCAACCGATAAACTCTCAGGGCTTATCAAAAATTCTGGTATTGTTTATAGCTATTAACAAATCACGGATGTTATGAATCATAACAGCCTTAGATGTTTTAAAAGCCTCGCTCTACGAGCTGGGATTTCAAAACATCTGCGGCAGTTATGATACTCATAACATTCCTAGATTTGTTAATAGCTATAAACAATACCAGAATTTTTGATAAGCCCTGAGAATAAGCAAAATTCATATATTGAAAACTTGTGTAGTAATTACTGTAGTAATATCCCATTTTATTTATTTAATATTATGACAAACTTACCGCCATACAAATTGGGACGTTATATTATTATTATTCAAATATTTCAGCAAGATGGCGCCCCATGCCATACTGCTAAACTGGTGAACTCTTGGACAGAACACCTTTCTGAAGCCTTCTGTTCAACAAAAAACTATAAAATTTGCAGTTATACTTCTTGCTTCTCAATGCATGAGTTTTCATTCTCTACAGCATTGTAATTCTATGTAATTAGGAATTTAGTATTACATACATATATGATAAAAAGATATTAACACCTGCTAATAACTGCAATTTATGGTAAAATTTTTGAAATAATTAATAATTGATTTGAGGTTATTAAACCATGAATAGAGAAACAACAAAAATAATTATTAATTTTTTCCTTGGATAGGGCGATGACGAACCCAGTTTAAGTAGTAGGTATATATTGAATCCATGTGTAGATAAATAGATACCAAACGAATCTAAAAAATCTGGTGTGATACACGCACACATCTTCCTTTTACAGCAATCTTATAATTAGCCAAAAATTTGATTTTTAATTTTTACGCATTTGTCAAAAATTTACAAAAATTACAAATTCTGCAAAAACGGTACAAAATAAAGCGTTAGTTCAAGAGACAAATTTTGAAAGGAATCTTTAGAGCCGTTTTTGAAGAAATTTTTAAAAAACTGAAAAATCTCAAGAGTAAACACCTACCTACTTTCGGTTATGCGATTTTCTTCAAAAGCTTGCTGTTGCATCTACATAGTACACAAAACCTATACCATTCGTTCTTTTTAGTATACATAGAGGAAACTCGTTTGTATACTAAAAAGAAAAATTTCCTTATTTTTATTGTTTTACCCTATATGTAGGCAACCAATTATACAGAAAACTTCAATTTTAAGAGTTTTAACTTAAAACAAATAGTGTGCTGTGACAAAAATAAGGGAATTTTGCTTTTTAGTATACATACGAGTATCTCCTATGTATACTTTTAAAAAGAACGCATGGTATATGAAGTTTCAACACCATACCTCTTTCCTTTTTTGAGATATTCTGTTCACAGACAAACCAATGAACAAAAACATGTTTTTTGGGTTCAGGGGACTCTAAAACGTGAAGATCTGTTGAAAACTCAATTTCGAATTTTTGGGGTGAATCCAATACTTCCTTTATCATAAAAGGAAGTGAAAACAACAGATATTTTAAAGCTGATTGTCCAGACCTAACACAGAGCCAGATTCAATTGGCAACAGTGGATTCTGAGATTAATTATAATCTCAAAACATAGAATTTGACTGACTGGTCAGCCAGCCTTCCTATGGAAAAAAAAAACATTGATATACACAAAACAGTCACCCTAACAGGGCTTCCTATTATGCAAAAAAGAAGTGAAGAGAGTATACCAACATGATGGCGATAAGATTTAAATAATCACAAAATTAATGTTACACAGCTGGCGTCTTTTTATTGGAAAAATTAGATTTTATGCCTAGTATTATTGCAGCTGTATAAATTCTAAGTATTATAAATGTGTTCTCGATGATTTTGAGTTGCATGCTGATCTGATGGACCTGTCCAAAAACATCCCATTTATTATTTTAAAGTGATGTTGCTCTTCCATTTGCTAGCATGGTTTTATTGACAAAGCGTTTGCATTCCTTCTTATCAAAATCAGACTCATTGATGACGACGATGATCCTATTTGAATGATCAGTAATTTTAACGTTATTTGTGCCTACTTAGCTCAGTTTTAAGATCGGAATTTTTAATCTATTTGAATATTTCATTTGATTCAACGGGTATACTGTAATTTCAACTAATAGTAGATTATGTTATTAGGAGTAAAAGTGATACTTTATGTGGCGAAGCTGAAGTTTATTTAGCCGAACGTCAGTGAGGCAAATAATTCAGCTAAGCCACATAAAGTCACTTTTACTCCGAATAACATATACTATTTTATCCGCAAACGTATTCAGGTAAATTTCAGGCTAGCACTGTACCCCTGCGCCAACCTCTGTTGTTCAGATAACGCGCAACTGTAATGATATATGAACATACTGAATCACCCGTGCTAATAGCACACGGCCACAGCAGCTGTCACACCATAACCCACGGCGACAGATGCTCCGATCCGCTGCTTAAAGGTTTATTTAAATTAAAACTTTTTCGTACTTTTTTGAAAATAAAAACCGGCCTACGAACTAATTCTAAAAATTAGCAAAATTTTAAGCCATCATACAATTTAATCGGTCCAGTATCTTCGTAGGAGATGGCGAACAAACATAGAAAGAAAGAAAGAGAGCAATCATTTTGTGTGCTTAGGCAGATAAAGTACGCAAAAGTCGCTATTTTGTCTGCTTAGGCAGATAAAGTGACACTTTTACCTTGTCAATAAAGACAAATAAGTTGTCACTTTTGTGACGTTTGCGGATAAATATATTTATTGCAAACGTTACACACTACTATATCATGTGTTTAAAAAAAAACTCATTTGCAGCATGCCATGATCAGATTGAAGTTTGCCATAACTTGATAGATAGCGATTGAAGCAAATGAACTACCATAAGTCAGAGAGAACTAAATTACACTTTAACCTTGAACTGTTTTCCTAAAAATATACAAAACACTTAACAAAAACAATGTTTATTGACCGTTATGATTATTACACTCGTTGTTGTGTACATGCCATCTGATTTTCCTTTTTGCTTATTATCTCTAAACTTAATGCAGTGTAAAGTTTTACCTGTCACAGTGACAGATGTTTTCATAAACAAAATGCAATCTGACATTCACCTACTGATTTAAGTTAAGACATGACTAGATTTTTTATCTTTCTTCCAAGGCCTGCCCTAAATGAGTTTTTTTTTGGAACACGATATGTATGTATCTACATACAAATTCTTCATAAAAGTCGTCTCTTGCTTTCTGAACTACAATTGATGCTGTCTGAATATCAATTAACGCTTTCTGAATTACATTTTACACTTTCTGAATTACAATTTACTAATCTGAATTACAGTTTATTAATCTAAATTACAAGCTACGCTTTCTGAATTACCATTTATTAATCTGAATTACAAGTTACTTCTTCTTCTTTTTGCGGTGCGGGGGTTGACCCCGCGGCACTCAGGCCTGAGGCCCATTGTGCGTACCGCTTTTTATATCTCGTCTTTGAACAGGCCGGTACCAACCGCAAAGGCTAGCACTTGGCCTATAGGGATGAGCCTTATATCCTCCGGTTGTAAGAACGCTGCGCCGAAGTGTTTGTGTCGCAGGGTCATCAGTCTGACACACTGGCATAATATGTGCTGGGAAGATTCCTCCTCTTCCCCGCATAGCCTGCAGATCGGATCATTTGTGATACCGATTATGTGCAGGTGTTTGTTGAGGTGACAGTGCCCTGTTAGGAGTCCTGTTACGATCCTAATTTGCTTCTTACTGAGTTTTAGAAGCTCTTTGGACGCCGACAGCGATAACTCCCCAATAAAGAGTTTAGCTTGCCTTGGTCCCTGCTATAAAGACCATTCACGAAGGAACTGGGTCCAGACCCATTTCTTCATTTCTAGCTTTACGTTGCAATATGGTATCCCAAGAATTGGCTCGGGTCCAGGCGGGTCACCACTGGAGCCCTGCCTAGCCAACTGATCCGCCTCTTCGTTACCGTCAATGTTGCTATGACCTGGTACCCACAGCAACTTTACAGAGTTCTGCAAGCAGAGTCTCGTTAGCGCCGCTCGACATTCAGACACTAGTTCCGAAGACACCCTGAAGGAATTCAGGGCTAAGAGAGCGGCCTGGCTATCCGAGCAGATGTAGATATGCTTGTTGGTAAAACCTCTGTCTAGGTTTTCATAAACACAGGCCAGGATGGCAAACACCTCGGCCTGAAATACGGTGGCGTACCTGCCCAGTGAGAACGCACGCTTCACTCTAGGTGATTCGCCATAGACGCCCGCCCCTGCGCCAGCCTCAGTCCTAGAGCCGTCTGTGAACCAGATAAGTCCCTTAGGAGTAAGGAGGTTATGGCCACGGGCAATCCAGTCCTCTCTAGAGGGAATGACTGTTTTATATGGCCTATTGAAGGAAAAGGAGGGGACCATACGATCACTCCTCATGCTGAGGGTATTGTGAGCCTCTGCCATAAATGACAGGACCCTCGAATGCCCCAGCGTTCCTCCTACCTTTGTCCACTGGCCCCCACACTTAAGCCTGTAGGCCGCCCTTCTAGCCTCAGCCTCAATCATTAGATGAAGGGGCACGAGTCCGAGAAGGGCTTCCAGGGCCGTTGTGGGTGCTGTTCGCATTGCTCCTGTCACTCCTAGACAAGCTAGCCGTTGGAGTTGGCCGAAGCGTTTCTTTGCGCTAGCTAAGGTGACCCGCGACCACCATACAAGTGCAGCGTATGTGATGAGGGGTCTTATCACCGCGGTGTACATCCACATGATGACATTCGGTTTAAGACCCCACGTGCTTCCAAAGGTGCGTCTACACATCCAAAAGGAGGCAGTTGCCCTTTGTATTTGTCGTTCCGAGTGCTCCTTCCAGGTCAATTTGGCGTCCAGGATTACTCCCAGATACTTAACTTTCCCGGCGGCCCTCAGAGGGGTACCGAAGAGTACTGGGTCAACAAAGCCCTCTATCTTCCTTTTCCTTGTGAATAGGACAAGTTCGGTTTTGTCGGGGTTTACCGACAATCCGTGCCCTATGCACCATCTTTCCACGATTCTGAGGGCAATTTGAGTAACCCCACAGATGGCATGTGGAAATTTTCCTCTTACGAGGATAGCAAGGTCATCTGCATAGCCTTGCGTGTATATGCCGGCTCCGTTGAGGTCACGTAGGAGCCCATCTATGACGAGGGACCACATCAAGGACGAGAGTACTCCCCCCTGCGGGCACCCACGCCTGACGGTCACCTTTGCGGTATCCTCATTTAGAGTGGCGGTTACCCTGCGGTTTTCTAGCATGGATTTCATTCACCGAACAATGGTGGGCTCTATTCCATGGTTCGTTGCCGCAGTGCATATGGACTCAAAGGCAGTGTAGAGTCCCTGTATATGGTAAGATAAGAGTCGGGCAAACGCGGTTCAATTTTTGATTGGCTACGATCCACTGCGCATGCGCAGTAATCTAAAATGGAAATTTGAAGAGTGGCTATGGCAATGACAATTAAATGACGTAGGTAATATTGTTCGATTCGATGACAAGACAAGTTTTTAGAGGTTATATGTTTACTACACCACCAAAAAACCGCTCGTAAATTACTCAATCCGATCTATCTACTGCAAAATCAGCTGACCACCAATCGGTAAACGGTAGATACCTACCAGTGTAGTTTTCGTAAATGCATTAAGTTTACCATTTATTGACAATGTCAAACTGACAAGTAATTAAATTCATCAAAGTGACACATATTAAGGAAAACAACTCCGGCCTTGAACGCATCATTTATTTTTGGAACACTAATGGCGGCTGACATTTGTGTTTGCCCGACTCTTATATAACTATATACAGGGACTCTAAGGCAGTGTTGTCAAACGCGCCCTCTATATCCAAAAAAGTTCCTAGGGCCAGTTCTTTGTGTTCCAGCGCCTTTTCTATCCTAAAAACGATAGTATGAAGGGCCGATTCCACAGACTTTCCCATCTGGTACGCATGTTGGTTTGGATGCAGCGGCATTATCCTTAATGCGCCGTCTCTTATGTACCTATCCACCATTCTTTCCACCGTTTTAAGTAGAAATGAGGTTAAGCTGATAGGTCTAAATGATTTGGCCAGGTCAAACGAAGTTCGACCTGCCTTTGGTATAAAGACCACCTTAACGGATCTCCACGCTACTGGTGTATACCCGAAAGCAAGGCAGGTCCTGAATATGTTGTAGAGTGGCCTGATGAGCAAATCCAGCCCTTCCTGTAGAAGTGCCGGAAAAATGCCATCTGGTCCTGGACTTTTGTACGGATCAAATGTGCTTATCGCCCACCTGATCTTTTCGTGTGTTACCACTTTCGAGGCTATCTCCCATTGGGCTAATGCCAGTGCGGGGAGCCCTTACTAGTGGGACATCACCAGTTTCAGCCACAGAGCCTGGGAAGTGCACCTCCAGGAGATGCCTTAGGGTCTCCTCATCAGTGGCCGTGTGGTCACCTGAAGGGAGCCTTAGGCACTCCAGCTTGGCTCTTGGATTTTTTGAGAGCGTCTTATGCAGTCTAGTTGCTTCTGGTAGTCCTTCAATGTCAAGACAGAAGGCCTTCCAAGACTCTCGTTTAGATCTACGAATAGAATCTTTGTAATTGCGTTGAGCCTGTTTAAAACAGTCCCAATCGCATATGAACTTTGTACGCATTGCCCTATTTAGGAGCCTGCGTGTCTCTTTACGCTGCATTTGGAGCTCGGAGTTCCACCATGGTACTTTCCTTGCCCTTTTTGCGCGTCGTAGCGGGCAGCTCCTTTCAAAAGAAGCATTGACAGTATTGATAATACTGAGGTGCTCTTCTACCTCCTGTGTGGTGCGAGTGCTATAGGAAATTCCCTGCAGTCCATTCGAGAGGTCCACCTTAAAGGCAGCCCAGTCGGTGGACTTGGGATTCCTATACGCTGCATCTTCGCTGTGTTGCAGCTCCAGGCTGAATCGGATGTACCGGTGATCCGAAAGGGATGGTTCCGGTACGACTCGCCAGTTTTTAGTCCATTGGGTTACCTGCGTGGATCCCAAGGTCAAATCAATTACTTCCTGTCGCCTGGGAGTAACAAAAGTGGGGGAACTTCCCCTATTGAGAATCTCAAGGTCTGTAGTTGACAGATACTCCAGGAGATCCCTTCCTCTGGAATTGACGTCTGAACTTCCCCACACCGTGTGGTGGGCATTCGAGTCACATTCGATTAGCAAGGGGAAACGCCTTTCCTTGCAATAATTGACCAGGTTCACTAGTTCCTGGGTCGGTGGTGGATCGGGGGAGTCATAAGTGAGGTAGGCCGAACAAACAACAATGTTTGTCCTCCCACCGTCCTTCACGAGACTCGTCCTTATGGCTACCAGATCTCTGAAACAAAATTCTGGTATTAATTGAGCGTTCAGTTGCTTGGCAGCGCAGATACAAGCTCTTGGGCTAGTGTTGTAACAATAATAATTTGTCCCTGCACCATCTAATCCTTTCACATTGCCCTGGTGGACCCAGGGTTCCTGTATTAGGATGACATCTGTGTGCCCCATAGCCATCTGACGACTAATTAAACTATCGCAGAGGTGCTATGTTGCAAGTTAATCTGGAGGATTTGAAGGTCAGCCATCTAACTAAAGAAGTTAGCGCCTTCCTCCTCGGCACTTAGCTCCATGGAGGCTACCTCTGGCGGTCCCTGTGGTTCCTCGGAAGGTCCTTCGGTCCCGCGATTGGTTTTGGGGTCCGTGAAAGACACCCTCTTCGTACCGGCGTAGGCCTTATAGCCCTGGCCTTCCAGAATCCCTGCGGAGGCCTCATCGACTCCGAGCACGAGGCGCACCCAATGGGGCTCCTCGTGACGGTCTCGGACTCTCCACAACTTAGTCTGGAGGCCCGGGCTATAAAGCTGGAGCCGCTGCAAAATCTTATCGGTGGGGTCCGGCGCGCCGGGCACCCAGGCGATAAGCTTTCTCAGCTTCGGAAGGGTTTCCCCTTCCAAAACCTTTAATTTGGCGTTCTTCCAAGGTTGGATCTTCGCCACGTTCTCCTTGAGCCATAACTTAGACGGCTCGTCGGCACATGTTATGTAAATAACGCCTAGCTCGGCCCAGCGAAACTCGTCAAACCGGGGCAAGAACATCGGTTGGGAGTCCCCCAGGGGGAGAGCATCCACAATCGAGTCCAGCCCCTGCTGGACCAGGGTCGCTTGTGCGCCAGACAGCTTCACCTCGGGGTACCTAAACTCCGAGATGGCAACCCTCATGGCGCTATTGGCCGCTTGGCTGTAAGTGGACGGCCTCAACGTAGCCGCCCGACTCTTTTTTGCCATCCGCTGCGCGCTAGGCGGGGTGCTGCCATCCGAATGGCCACGCTTAATGTCCCCCGTTTTGCTGCTCGCGGCGCCGGATGTGGAAGGCATAGGTGTCAGCCCACTCCCCTCGGAGCCTGTAGCCGCCGCCTTAGCCTTCCTTCGTCTTTTCTTTTCAGCCCCACTCAGGTTCCGTTTTGTCGGTCCCTGGAGGCTGAGTTGCTCGATTTTTATTTCCTCGAGGGCCCCTTCGGGAGCACCTTCCGGCTTAGTAGTGGAGGCCCCGGAAATGGGGCTCTCCATATTATGTGAGGGGAGGGGGTTAGCAGGGGCCTCAGTAGAAGCACTCTGCTCAAGGATGGGGAGAGGGGAGGGAGAGAGAGAGAGTTCATCTTTTTCCATGATGTTCCCACGAGTAGACGGGAAATAAAGGTCCACCCTCGCAGAGCCCGTTGCGGTGGTAAGGCTAAATACAGTAGGAGGTCGCCTGGTATCCTAGGGGCATCGTTCGAGGCAACATTAACCCATTTGCCGTTCAGCCCTCGGCACGATCGCTTCCACCGTGGCTTGGGGGGGTGTTTATCGACTGCCCCAGTCTAGATCCGCTGGATTTAGTTTAAACAGTGCCACAACGAGAAGGATGCAATCTAAGATCACATATCACCCAGCGGTCTTGGTACGGCCGTGTTGGGAGTGCAAGACACGGCTTTCCCCTGAGCTGAGGTTTCTTTTCACCGCACAGCGTTTATAGCCGGTTGGCTACTTTACCCCAGTCTCTCGACCCCGAATTACAAGTTACACTTGAAGTTACAATATAAATTGTAAAAGGTGTACAATTTTTTTATGAACAATTCAGTTTTGCTTTTACATAGTGTATGACCATTAGCTTTTTCTAATTTTAGCATATATTATGTAATATAGAGGTTGCTTACATAGTAGTAAACAGTCCTTAAAGAAATCTTTAACAAGTAGGGATTACAAAAAGAAAATTACATAAACCTACACATACAGGTTATATGATGGAGAAATTATTCGCCGAACATGTTCACACGTAGTCCTTGGATTGCCCTCTTACCATCCAGAACTAAACCCGATTGGGAAAATATGGGTATTAGTAAAGAACTATGTTGCTGCAAATAACACAACATTCAAAGTAGACGACGTCAAAACTTTAGCACAGAATAAATTCAGAAATTCATGACAGAAGAAATACTTATGACAGAGGTGAATCAGGTTCTAATCTATCATCTGAACAAGAAGATGATTGTGTTGAAGACAATTTAGTTTGCTAACTGTTATATTGTATTATTTTACCATTTATTTGTTTAGTTGGCTGTAATGCTGTAATGTTTTGTATTGTATTTGTATTTATCATTTCTTCAGATATAAAGATAATTTCAAAAACTAGAAAGTCATCAGATTTTTAAAATTATCCTAAGTTTTTATATTTTGTAAATATAAATAAAATATGTTTAATTTCAAACATAAAAGTGACAACTTATGTGACTTGATTCGCAAAGTAAAAGCTTTGATTATAATTATAATCATAGGTAAAGGTAGTACTTTAGCTGATTAGGCATATCAAGTTGCCACTGTTGCTACTTTATCTGCCTAATCATATAATATTAGGTTATATTATAAGTGAGAGAAATGCATCATTATTTGCGAGTGTGAATTTTTAATCGCGAGTGCCCCAGCACGTTCGATACAATTTCTCACAAGCTTATAATGGCATTTTGCTCACTTGTGATGTACGAGGTCTTATCTTACAGTAGCAATTCTTGTGCCTAAATAGTTTGCGCCATCAGAATATGTCGCGAAACGAACAATAGATAGTTACGATAAACACGCACTAGTAAGTAAAACTTCATTTTATCATTTTAGTCACTAGTGAGTAAAACTTACACGCACTAGTGAGTAAAACTTTATTTTAGTCACTAGTGAATAAAACTTCATTTTAGTCACTGAAAACAGTTGTATACTGCATAGTAATAGGTGCTACTGTAAGATAAAATAAAAAGATCACACATTTCAACAATATAATTTAAATTATTAGTTGTGACTTTTATTCATCGTAACCATGGAAAAATTATTTCCAATGTATCACGATACTACCTTAATCATGATTCCTTACATTCCTACAAAATTATTGTTTTCTAATTTCGTTACTTTTATTACAATTTAAGTGTTCATTTGAAAATAAAATTGTATATGTTATTTGCAATAAAAATTGCTTTCAGAGCTTCAACTGTTACCAGCCTCAACACAAAGCTTTTATAAACATGTGACCTTTCAACCCTTACGTACGTCAACAAGGCGGAAAGCTTGATTTTAGAAGAAGTCGTAGGAAAAAGCTTTTTTCTACAGCCGTCAAAAAAACGTGACATTTATGCATCGCTATAGATACGCGAAGTTTAACTTTTTTAACACGTGAAAATAGCTATTTAAGTAACAAGGAATGTAAGGCCCTATTAACATTTGAGGTAGGCAAGTAAAAGCCAAGACGAAGTCGCGGCTTGTTGCCTGCCGAAAATGTTAATAGGCGATACATTCCGAGTTATCTTATTATATTTTTCCCGCTGCTTATCGAAATTTTCCTAGATTTTTGAAAAAATCGTTTGGTTTGTCACCTGTCACCAGGATTAGTTTTCGTGAGTCGTGTTACCGTCACATAAACACTTGCAATTTATAAACAAAACGTCTAAATCTGCATCGTGCTTTGCTAATTTTATTATCCTAGGAACTTAATAATAATATTAAGTTCCGTTGACAAGGGAAAGCAGCAAACAAATATAATCACCGACTTACACGTTTTGTTACTAAGGCTGTATCACTAACTTACATGATCAGCAGCTGGAAAAATAATATTTCTTCACGGCTAGCAGTGAAAAAACGGTTAAATACACTACACCATTTCCTTAGTTACAACACATTAGGTGACTACATATTATGTTAGCAAATTAATTTATTTCTAAAAATTATTCTTTTATTCTTTTTTTTGACGGCTGTAGAAAAACCGTTGTTTGTATTTCGTGGCAAAATTCGTGTTTTTATGGCGCGTTTGAATGACTTTTCTGCCTCGACCTAACGGTCTCTGCGAAAATTGACATTCTCACGCGCCATAAAAAAACACTCATTTCGCGCACTTAATACAAAAATTACTATTTTGTACTCATGACTCCTCCGCCCTCTCCAAAGGGCCCTTGGGGCTCGGCCCTCTCCAAGGAGGCTCTCGGGGCTCCGCCCATCTCCAAGGGGGCCGTGGGGGCTTCGCCCCTCTCCAAGGGGTTCTTCGAGACTCCGCTCCTCTCCTAGGGGGCCCTCGGGGCTCCGACCCTGTTCAAGGAGGCCCTCGGGGCTCCGCCCCTTTCCAAGGGGGGCTTAGGGGATCCGCCCATCTCTAAGGGGGCCCTCGGGGCTCCGCCCATCTTCAATTGGGCCCTCGGGGCTTCGCCCCTCTCCAAGAGGCCCTCGGGGCTCCGCACCTCTCCAAGGGGCCTCTCGGGGCTCCACCCCTTTCCAAGGGGACCCTCGGGGCTCCGCCCCTCTTCAAGGGAGCCCTAGGGGCTCCGCTCCTCTCCAGGGGGGCCTTAGGGGCTTCGGCCCGTGGGCCTTCGCCCATCTCTAAGGGGGCCCTTGGGGCTCAGCCCCTCTCCAAGGGGGCCCTCGGGACACACGTCTGGATCGTTCTCCTTTATTATATAGAGGATTGTCCCTCGTTGGTTTAACTGCGCCTGCAAACACCAGAGGCGCTGTAAACGTCGACAAAAACTGACGGGTGTGTAGAATAGGTATAAAAGTTTAGTGATTTGTGCTGTCAACTCAGTAAATTAGTAAAACCCTAAATAATATTTTTTTTATTTTTTAAAATATTTTCAGTTATTCGTTACAAAAAACATTGTACCTAACTCCTTCGGGAAGAATTTTCCCGAATTCGCACTACATGCAGCACGACCTGCAGCTTATTTTGTACCTGTATCGATTTCCTTTCGTTTGCGCGATGCCCTTTCTGACCCGTGCTATCTCTTATCGCAGGCCGTTGTGGTGCGGGCTTTCTTTAGGAAACGGATTTTCGTCCGAGGCACTTGCTGTTCTCACTTGAGTCCGCCGTCACCGGCGCGGCTGAGGTTTGATTTTAATTAAGTCAAATTACGTGCGCTCAACCAATTTCTATGAGCTTTGTGTTTCTAAGGGCTGATTATGATCAGGCACGATGGCGTTTTTCTGTTTTGTTATTCCCATAGTAATTACATGTTTTTCTTAGCTCTTTATTAACAGTTTTATCCACGAGTTTATCTCGGAGGCCAAGTTATTAGCCTAATCGCATTTTCGACACTTGCTGACATTCTGCGTATTTGCTGCCATTTGAGGGTGCTTCCGCTGCAATTACCGGGCATCCACGGCGATTTCGTCCAGTGTGTGTAGCAGTTCACGACCAGCTTATGTTAAACCGCAAGGTGTAGCAACCCCCGCTTGGCGTTTGCCTGTTAGCAGTTTGTGAGCGTTGGAGAAGCGAGGTTATCCCGGGATTTATCTTATCTTCAATACCAGGAATTTAAAACTGTGTATTTTAAACCCGTCAATATTTAAAATTTAAATTCATACGTTCCACAATTATTAGCATGTAATGTTCAAATTCTTACATTCACCTGTTTTAATATTTAAATTCTTATGCCTATATTTGATTATGCTCATTATTTAAAGCTGCAATTTTGATGTGTATTGACCCGCTGTAAAAGGTACAGTTACGCTTTTTTATTTCAATAGCCTAAACAGAAGGAATTATTAAATGAATGAGGTATGCATATCCCATGAATAATTTGAATTTACAGTTATTAGAATAACCTGAAAGGAGTTTTTTTTTTATTTTATGCGCGTCGCAACCTTCAGTTAACGTACACAACTTTGTTATCACATTATTTGCATTTTAATTATCCTGATTATTTATTACTGACACTTCAAGACTTTTCTATTATTTATTAATTAAACGTTAGTCACTTGCAGTTTATTTCCTCTTATTATTTGAAATTTTTTGATTTCTGGCGCCGATTTCCTTTCCTTTTTGAAGACATTATAGGGTACACAGCTGATGATTTGAACCTACGACACAAGGCCGCCGAAATTTGAGTTAGCTAGGGCCATCGCGGTAAGTAAAGAGTTTTCAGAGCTGCCGTGGTGTATAAACTGTAGGGGGGTTGATCTGCGATTTTTACTACCATCGATCAATTTTATTGATTAACGCAGGTCGGCTTCTTTATTGTTTCACAATATTCTTCTTGCTTGGATTTTAGTAATCGTTCCATTTTCACATTTGTATAATAGTACGGAAACAGCCATAACCTTATAAAACTTAAGACGTATTTCTCTCCTGGTGTTTTTTAGATATCTTTTTATTGTTCCACACATGTAGTTGAATTTCGCTGTTGATGCCTCTTTGTTCTCCATATCTAATTTTGTATCCTAGATTACTGAAGCAATTGACTCATGCAATTGGCGTATCATCAATAAATAATTTTCGCTCAAAAGTGATCTTGGTCTTTAAAAGCTATCACCTTAGTCTTTGGAGTAGAGACTTCTAAATTATATGTTTTTGATGTTTTGTATAGTTTATCAGAAGAACGGATGCGTTCTAAATGTTTTGCTGGCGTAGAATGTTACAGATCGCATGTTCTGCGCATAGAACCAGGCGTCGGTTTTAGAGAAAACAAAGCCAAACAAACGCCTCTCAAACATCGTTTGCACTAAGATACTTTAATTCTTGGGCCATATTATTAGTAGAACTGATAACCTAGAGAAAATTATTGTTCAAGGAAAACCACATGGCAAAAGACGGACAGGCAGATCCTCTAAACGATGGCTTGATATCACGCGGGCAGTATTAGACGAACCACCTTCAGTTTCCATGGGTTCAAATGCTGAATGCGGAATGTACCACAACACTACAATCATGACGTAATGATGAGAGAAAAATATAGTTTATGTATGTTTATGTATTGCTCAATTATCATTCGAAATAGTTAAAGTAATTAGCATTTTTTTTAGTTTTTTAATTACTGATCCTACGCGTATAACACGAAACAGTGAAACTCTATTAGATGTGATTATTATTAGTAACAATGAAATTATTACTGATTCTGGGGTGAGACATAAACTCGCTGATCATGAACTAATATTTTGTAATTTAAATATCAAATCGCTTTCCGCTTTACCTACTTCCAAAACAATTCGAAGCTTTCGTAATTTTAATGTAAATTTATTCCAAGACGATATCCGCAGAATACCATGGCAACGAATATTTGCTATCAATAATATAAATGAAAAAGTTGAATTTTTAAATACTAACCTAATTAATACACTTGATTTACACGCTCCATCTAAAACAATAAACGTTAGTAAACCTAGCCTTCCGTGGCTCACAGGTACCATTCGAGTTGAAATGAAACGTAGAGACCAAGCCTTAGCTAAATATCGCAAAACTAAGTCTTGTAGAAAATGGGAGTATTATAAATCGTTACGTAATCATGTTAATCATATGCTTAAAACAGAGAAAAAGGCATATTTTCAGTTTTCTGCTAAAAATTGTAGTTCTAAAGAAATGTGGAATAAACTAAGAAATCTAAGCGTTGGCACAAAACCAAAAATTGGAATTCCACCACATTTAGCTAATTCTAATGCAATAAATAACTTTTATTTAAACTCTATTCCCGATACTGCCAGTATCGATTCTGGTACGACAATGCAGTTTTATAAAACTAATAAATTCCTTTCAAGTGAAATTGAATTTAAATTTAAAGTAGTGGATACTGAAAGTGTACTTAAAATTATTAATGATGTTAAAAGCAATGCTACTGGCCATGAGGGCCTAAATATTGAAATTATAAAACTATGCCTACCTATACTGCTCTCGTACTTGACTCATGTGGTTAATTATGCGTTGCTTACAAATACTTTTCCTGACAGTTGGAAGAAGGCGGTAGTGTTGCCATTACCTAAAACATCAAATCCGGAAGAATTTAAAGATCTTAGGCCAATTAGTATACTGCCTGTTATGTCAAAGGTTCTAGAAAAAGTAATGAATTCGCAACTGCGGGAATATCTGAATGAAAACAAAATACTACCAGACATTCAATCTGGTTTCAGGCCTAACCGAAGTTGTTTGACAGCCTTGCTATATATCGTAGATGAATTGTTGACTGCTTCTGATCAAGGCAAAGTGTCGATCCTCACACTACTTGATTATAGTAACGCTTTCGATACAATTAATCACCAAATTTTGCTTTCCATTCTTCATTACATTGGTTTGTCTACTTCTGCTGTCTCGTTATTAAAAAGTTACCTAACAGGGCGTATGCAATGTGTGAAAACTTTTGGCAATGCATCCGACTTCTTACCAGTTGTAAAAGGAGTTCCTCAAGGATCTATTTTAGGACCCTTAATGTTTATAATATATACATCAAATTTTTGGAAATCTATTAAGACCTGCAAAATAAAAATGTTTGCAGACGATTCGCAACTGCTACATTCGTTTACTCCTGATAATTATAAAGAAAGTGTAAGTGATATTAACAAAGACCTCAATGCAATAAGCCTGGTATCACGTCAGCACTCTCTAATTATTAATCCTCAAAAATCGGTTGTACTTTTGTTTGGGAAAAAAGATGTTGTTTCATTTTTATCTGATAAAATTAGCGTGACGATTGATGATATTCCTATTCCCATTAAGCAAGAAGCTAAGAACTTAGGTCTCATCATGGACAATACGTTCAGATATGAAAAACATGTCAATAACTCTATTAAAAAAAGCGTTCAAGCTCTAAAGTTAATTTATCCTCACAGACACGATTTATCGACAGAAACTAAATCCTTGCTTTGTAACTCACTGGTTTTATCTAATTTTTCCTACTGCAGCGAGATTTATGGTTCATCCATTACCCAGGATGTTGCTAATAAAATACAAAGAGTTCAAAATTCGTGTTTACGCTTAATATACGGAATAAAAAAATATGACCATATTTCTCACAAATTAACGGATTTGCGATGGTTAAATATGCAAAATAGGCGTCATTTACAATTTGCTACTCTTTGTCACAAAATTGTTACAACAAAGCTGCCGGCTTACTTATATAATAAAATAACATATAGGACTGATGTTCATGCCATAAATTTAAGATTCAAAGGCATAATATCTCCACCTTCACATAAAACGGCCTTATTTGAGCGTTCTTTTCAATACCAAATCTATAAAACCTACAATAATCTCCCTCCTACGTTTAAGCTACTTAATTTAATTACTCTTAAAGTTAATATGCGTGACCATCTTTATAAATTGCAGATAAGAAAAAATTGTAAATAAAACATAACATTAATTAACAAAATTTTTGGACTACTAACATAGCATAATCACAGAATCTTTTATTTTAGTTTTTTAATTATTTTTTTGTTTAAATGTTTCTTTTTACTTCAGATGTATATTAGCATTATTTTTTAAATTATATATTCTCGATTACTCCAGGGTTTAATGGAAGATCAAAGGTGGTCATCTACCTATTTGAATTAAACCCTCGCGATTTCTCAATCGTATGATACTTCAGTTATTTCTTTTGTATATAGTTCTGTAACTATTGAGAAATAAATGCATTATTATTATTATTATTATTATTATTATTATTATTATATCCAACCATATAATGTTACGTACCGCATACTTAATGAAGTATATTTATTCTAATAATGTAATAACATTTTTATATTTCAGAGTACATAAAATAACATGTTATGTCCTGCAAAAATCACATATGAATTTGAGGCTTGTATTGTAAGTGTACGTAGTACTTTGAACAATGTTTAATAGTAAAAATTCTTAAGAACCGAAAGCTTAAACTCCTTATTTGGGATGTTTTATGTACCGTTAACGTGAACTGAGTTATCGCAAAAGAATGAAACGCACCTTTTTTTAAGATGGCGGAAATAGCACATAGGAAATCTTGGTCGACAACTTGAAGTTAAGCTTTGCTGGGCGTCCCTAACACCCCAAAAAAGGAATTTCAAATTTCGGTTCACTTTCAAGCAAAAATGACATAGTGAGTGGACTATTATGCACCCGAATAAATATAAAGCCAACGCAAAAAGCAATTTCAGTAACCTTAAACGAACCTATATCAACATGTTACGATAAAGAAGCTGACCTGCGATTAATTAGATAAAATAATCAATGGTAGTAAAAATCGCAGATTAACCTCCTTAAAGTACGTACTACACGGAAGCTCTAAAAATTTTCACTTACCGCGCAGACTGAACTAACTCAAATTCGGCGTTATGGATGTGAGTTCAAACCACCAGCAGTGTACCCTGCAAAGTCTTCAAAAAAGATATGGGCGCCAGAAATCAGATGATTTCGAATAATATAATTAACTACAAGTGACTAGCATTTATTTATTAACTACTAAATAATCTTCTAGTCTATAATGGTAATTCAATATTAAATAATTAAAATAATTTGATCATAAATAATGTAATAATAATAGAAATGTGGAAATTAATTGAAGGTTGCAACACGCACCAAGATCAAGAACCCCTTTTGGGTTATTAAATTAATTGTAACCACAAGGAGCATCGAGTGGTATGCATATCGCTGTCATTTAAAAAAACCTTTCTGTTCAGGCTATTGAAAGCAAAAAAAAACGTGAATGCTCCTTTTACAAAGGTTTAATTACACATAAAAATTGTAGCTTTAAATATTAATCGTAATTAAATAGACGCATTTAAGCTTCAAGTATTACAAATAATTGAATGTATGAGTTTGAACTTTACATGTTAGTAATAATGAAAAGTACAAATTTAAACTTTAAATATTGATAATAATAATGGAATGTACGAATTTAAATTTCAAATTTCGGTGATAATTAAATATATAAGGTTTAATCCTGGAATAGCCAGCCCGAATCTTCTTGAAAGCAGGGAGTCCGTCCACTTTTAGTGTAGTATTTACCACAAAAGTAGCACTAACCTCCAACGCCCATAAGTTGCTGTTAAACAAATGCTGGCCGGGAGCTGCTATACCCGGTGCTTAAAAGCGCCGTGGATGCGTCAGTAATTGAAGCGAAGCCATTCCCAAACTGCAGGAGCTAGGTAGGACGTTAGCAGGTATTGAAAATTAAATCAGGACAGCAACCTTGCTTTCAAGATTAAATTCTTGGGTAAAACTGTCAATTAAGAGCAAGAGCTAAATCTCAATCGTATCTAAATCAAAACTATCAGCCCTTCAAAATTAATCGTCGTGGCGTAGTAAAGCACGAACGGGATCTTTTTAGAAGCAAGTCGCTTCGTCGAGGTGCAGGAAAATAATGCCAGCGCATTCGGCCAACTAACGAAGACAGCTGGACGCTGCGACCTCGCGATAAGCGCGTGGAAGTTTTTGGGTTTTCCAGATATTGGCACGAATTGAGCGAACTGGTAAATTGAAATACGAGCTGATTATTATGCGAAGACAATATACAGGCTGGTCCTGAAATAATTGGTATGTGGAGAAAACATTCTAGCGAAGCCGAAAAATGGTTTCAAACAATTCGCTTTGAACTATCCTTATATGAAATTTATAAATTCGAATCATTCACTAATCCTTGCGAAACAACCAATCCCCAAATTGACAAAAGTACCATAAAAGACCTAATACGTACCGATCACTTGAATCAAGAAGAAAAAAATGCTATTATAAATCTTTGTAACCATTTCAGCACATTTTTCTTAAACCAGGCGATACATTTACTTTTACCTCTAAAATTAAGCACTCGGTAAAAACCACAGACGAAATACCGGTACACATCAAGTCATATAGATATCCATACGTGCATAAACAAGAAGTGCAACGACAAATCCAAGAAATGTTAGAAAAAGGAATCATCAGGTCATCTTATAGTCCGTGGTCGTCTCCTATTTGAATATTCCCGAAAAAATGGACGCATCGGGAAAACAAAAAGAATAATGAAGATTAGTCGTGGACTATCGCAAAATTAACTAAAAAACAATTGACGATAGGTATCCCCTTCCTAATATTAATGATATTCTGGATAAATTAGGTAGAGCTCAATATTTTAGCACGTTTGATTTAGCTAGCGGGTTTCACCAGATAGAAATGAGTAAATGTTCTATTGTAACGCTTGCCTTGTTCAAATTTTTAAAACAGACATTAAATAATGTATTTAAATTTGCACTTTGCCCCTTCAAGCATTATCGCTTCTTGCCGACGTCCGAGGGAGAGATAAGCAGACGCCAGTTCAGCCTGCGCCGAAAATTACAAACAAACAATCCGCGCGTCGCTCGCCCCCACTAGAGGATGGCCGTGGTGGCGGCCTCGATAACACGACGCGAAGCATATAAAAGTAAGCACGGAGCTCATTTTAGAGAATTCTTCCCTCACACTTTGAAATCCTACATCCTGAATTTACCTGTAGTAGTCGAACCGAAGACTCCAATCTAGGAGGCCGTGTTTCTAGCTAAAACCCGAACAAATCCCTGTCCTGAAAGCCAGTTCCTGGAGGCGACGACTTCACCGAGGACCGCTTCACTGGTTTGCCCTGTCAATATTATAACCTGAAGCCAGCCTAAATTTTAGCCCAAGCTCCGTCAACAATTATTTTGTAACAATTTCCAGGAAGACATGTTGGAGGCGAAGACTCGTTCGCGAGGCCGTTTCGCATGCTCCTCGTAATAATTAAGCCAGCTACACAGCTTAATTATACCCGCCCTGGCCGTGTCAGATTACATTTTATTGAGGCCCGTCACATCGCTAATCTTAGAGGCCGTTTAAATTTGTTCTAAATATTTGTTGACTACAGAGGTTTACTCACCAATCAACCAAGTTCCTACAGCTTCCCCGGAGGGCAAGCGCTGTGGGGCCGAGCCCTAGCTGAAATCCACCGTCGACTTCTCATTCTATAACACCCCGCATTAACACAACACCCACTGCACAGGGGGGTTTGCCGAATCTCCCGCACGACCCGGTGTTGTAAGTAAATAACCCTGACATAGCCGAATTAACCTATATTTGCAGTTACACGTGCCTTTGACATTGTGACCGAGATTCAAGTTTAACGATTGGTATCCCTGGGACTAATTTCGACGGCTCAACAACGCGGCCAGTGGCGTCCCGCCGATCTACCAAGGCTCAAACTGTAGGGACTCCAAACGCACGGATGTATGACGGGTTGCAGTGACGCTAGGTTTTCGCAACAGGACGTCTCGTATAACTACCAATTTTATTGTGAAATACATTTTATTTTGTTCTATTGGATAATGCCTATGTTTGTAAATAGATTTTGAACTATAATTAAACTGTCTAAAATTATCCTGGTGTTTGTTTGCTGGTCTCATAGTGTATATCTGACTGAACCAAATTAACTCCGACTGAGAGAGCTACCCGATGGTGATTAATTAATTCATTAACCCTTATTAGCAGAAGGGTGAAATATTATACTATTAAAAAGACAGCGTTTAACGTCAAAAATGGACATTTTGAATATTTAAGCGTCTCGTATGGCTTAAAAAACGCTCCTCGACTTTTCAGAGAGCGATGGACGAAGTTTTAAAAGATCTACTATATAAAAGATGTACGGGTTATATGGACGACATAATTATTTTTAGTACATGCTTGCAACTTGACTTTGGCGACATGGAACATAAGATCACTGAACGACAGAGACAATGAATTGATCGATGAATTTGAGAAAGCTAATCTGGATTTTCTCGCAATCACCGAAACCAAAAAGAAAGGAAAATATACAAAGGAGCTTACAAACGGGCCCTTAATGATATCAAGTGAAGTTAATAACGATAAAAAGGCACAAGCAGGAGTTGGGTGCATCATAGGACGAAACCTCACCAAATATATATCCATGTGGGATGCTATTTCCGAGAGAATGGTGAAAGTCGTGCTTAAACTAGATACCCAGAAGACAATAAGTATAATCGTACTTTACGGCCCAAATGAGGATGAAAAAATTGAAATTAAAGACACATTCTGGTACAACGTGTCGGAAGTAGTAGATAACCTGGAAGGCGACATCATCCTACTAGGTAATCTGAACGGAAGAGTAGGGAAGCAAGACGGAAGAACGGCGGATGCTATTGGATCGCACGGAGAAATAACCAGAAACAATAATGGTTATAAAATCATATACTTCTGCATTCAAAACATGCTAGTAATGAATACCTTCTTCCGACATAAAGAAGTGCACAAATACACGAGAGAAATCAAAAGTAGAGATGAGAAGTCTATGTTAGATTATATAATAGTTAGCAAAAAACTTCGCCGAGATATTAATGACGTCAAAGTAAGAACAGGCCCTGAAATACAGGGTGTCTCAAAAAGAATGGGACACCGGTTAGTCAGAGATTCCCTAGGTTATAATAAATCGATTAAACCTAATATATCTTAGTACAAAGTCCCTCCAGTAAAAAGTTACAGGGCCTTGAAGTTCAATTTTTTATTTTTTATTTTTTTGTTAATTTCCGCAAATGTAGAGATATCAATTTAAATTTTGGTATACTTGCTTATTATTATGTAATGCATTAATACAAAAATTTTCATCAACTAGACTTGACTGTAAGAGGCACTTTACCTATCTTTGAAAACTTTTTAGCTCTAACTTCGTTATCTGTAATATTTTTTAAAATTTTAGGTTACTATTTTAAAGAGAATTAAAATACACAAAAATAATGTACTCTTAGTTCATAAGCGTAAAAGCAACCGTTTGCCTTAAAATGCCTATCAAAGGTTTTGGTTGTCATTAAGACGTGAAATTATCAAGTAGCCATGATCACAAAAACAATGGGTAATGGTTGTCATCTAGTAAACAACAGTGGTAAATCAGCTAATAACGTTGGTGACAAAAGCATTTTCTTGCGTGCTTACGAAAATGCCGTGGTATAACGAATTCTCTAATGCTGAAATGAGAGATATGGTTTGCAGCTACGCTAATGAAGGTTTTTGTGGTCGTGCCGCGGCAAGGAGATACTTGCAGTTATATCCAAATAGAAGACAGCCAGATCACACACTTTTCAAAAACCTTTACGACCGATTAGGGGAAACTGGTTCATTTCGACCAAAATTAATAACTGTAGACCAGGAAAATGAAATTTTAGCTCATGTGGCAGAAAATCCACGGATCGGTATACGTCATTTAGCTGGAGCTGCCACGATAAGCGAAGATTCTGTCCACAGAATTTTACGAAAAGAGAAACTGTTTCCCTACCACTCTACTACTAACTAGATTGCAGTTTGCCCAGTTTCTTCTTAACAAGCATAATGCTGATCACATGTTTCTGAAGAAGGTGCTCTTTACCGACGAGGCTACTTTTACCCGCCGTGGAATTTTTAATTGGAGAAATAGCCATTCGTGGGAAATTGAAAATCCGCATTTATCAAGGGAGAAACATTTCCAAAATTAATTCTCTATCAATGTGTGGTGTGGTATCATCGGAAACTGTTTAGTAGTTCCTTTCGAACTTCCACCAAGGCTCAATGGCGATATGTATTTAAACTTTTTGGAAAATAATCTGGATGAACTCTTAGAAGACGTACCTTTGGATTTAAGACAAAATTATTGGTTTCTACAGGATGGAGTACCACCACATTTTCAAAATGTAGTGCGTGACCATTTAAATCGACGTTTTCCACACCGCTGGATTGGTCGCGGCAGCGAATTTCCGTGGCCACCACGCAGTCCAGACCTTAACCCTTTTGATTTTTACCTATGGGGACACATGAAATCGATCGTTTATAAAGACCTGATTAACACCCGTGACGAGTTGCAGCTAAAAATCCAGGAAGCTGCTAATATTATTAGAAATAATCAAGAATCAACTTTATTTCAAGTTAGACGATCTTTAATAATACGTCTAAGAAAATGCATTGAGCTAAATGGTGCACATTTTGAAAATGCATTAAATTAATTATTGTTCATCAATTTGTATTAAATAAAATACCAGATCTTGACATCATTTGTTTTTGTGACAATGAGTACTTGATAATTGGACGCCTTATTGAAAACCCAAACCATTGATAGCAATTTTAAGGACAACGGTTGTTTTTTCGGATATGAACTAAGAGTAAATTATTTTTGTGCTTTTTAATTCTCTTTCAGATAGAGGTTTTTGAAAAGCTTCTTATCTGGCTGTCTTCTATTTGGATATAATTGCAAGTATCTCCTTGCCGCGGCACGACCACAAAAACCTTCATTAACGTAGCTGCAAACCATATCGCTCATTTCAGCATTAGAGTATTCGTTATGCCGCGGCATTTTCGTAAACACGCAAGAAAATGCTTTTGTCACCAACTTTACTAGCTGATGTACCACTGTTGTTTACTAGATGACAACCACTACCCATTGTTTTTGTGATCATGGCTACTTGATAATTGCACGTCTTAATGACAACCAAAACCTTTGATAGGCATTTTAAGGCAAACGGTTGCTTTTACGCTTATGAACTAAGAGTACATTATTTTTGTGTATTTTAATTCTCTTTCAAATAACCTAAAATTTCAAAAAATGTTACATATAACGAAGTTAGAGCTAAAATAGTTTTCAAAGATAGGTAAAGTGCCTCTTACATTCAAGTCTAGTTGATGAAAATTTTTATGTTGGTGCATTACATAATAGTAAGCATGTATACCAAAATTCAGATAGATATCTCTACATTTGTGGAAATTAACAAAAAAATAAAAAATAAAAAATTGAACTTCAAGACCTTATAACTTCTTACTGAAGGGACTTTGTACTAAGGTATATTAGGTTTAATCGATTTATTATAACCTAAGGAATCTCTGACTAATCGGTGTTTCATTCTTTTTGAGACACCCTGTATACAGTGACCACTTCCTCGCAAAATAAAAATTGAACTTAACAAATTGGAAATAAAAATAGGCCTGCAGAACAACCACACCAGGGAAAAAATCAAATCATATAAACTATCAAATAAAAATATCGCACAGGAATACAAAAATAAAATACAAGAACTAATTGAAACAGCTGCCACTGAAGAAAATGAAAACCTAGAAGACCTTTGGAAAACTTTTAAACGCATTGTCGGCGGGGAAAGAAACTTGCGGGACAATAAAAATAAACAAACTGCGTGGTGGAACGAGAACATCAAAAGAGAAGTTAAAATGAAGAAGTTAAAGTGGAAACAATACCTAACCAACAGGACTGAACGTAAATATGAAGGGTATAAGAAGCAAAGAGAAAAAGTTAAGGAAATTGAACTGAAATCCAAGAAGAAAACGTGGGAAGAATTTGGACAGAAGATGGAATCCGACCACCACCAAAACCAAAAACTGTTCTATACAGTTATCAAAAATCTCAGATCACCCAATAAAAATAGAACCATCAAACAACTCAAAAACGAACAAGGGGTTGTGCTTACAGACGGAAAGGACATTATGAACTGCTGGAAGAGTTACTTCTAAAATCTCTTAAACAATAACCACCACATAAACCTCCAACTGACGACTACTAACGATGCCACGAACCCCATAAACCTAACAAGAGAAGAACTTCTGAAAGCTGAGGACATTAAGGGTAGCATAAAGAGACTGAAAAAAGGGAAAGCCGCGGGGCATGATAATATAACTGCAGAATTGCTCACGAACATGGGAGAAAAGGGCCATGAGCTACTGACAAAAATCTGCAACATATCAAGGAAGGAGGGAAGATTGCCACAAGATGGGAAAATGGGGGTTATCGTTCCAATGCACAAGCAGGGAGACAAGAGAGATTGTAATAACTACCTAGGTATCACCTTCCTTGGTGTCCCTTACAAAGTGTACGAGCGAATCCTAGAATCAAAACTTGTACAAGAGGTGGAGCCGCAACTTGATCAATCACAAAGTGGGTTCTGGAAAGGGCGAAGCATACACGACCATATTTTCACACTCAAACAGATCACTGGGAAAACCAGAAACACGAACGTTGCAATATATCAAGCCTTCCTCGATCTTGAAAAAGCCTTTGACACCTTACCGCAGATGTTAATAATAATAATAATAATAATAATGGTGAGGCACTAACACCCCATGAAGGAGCTTGGCCTGCAAGGCGGAAGGTTAAGAAGAGCTTAATAGGAAGAAGCTTTAACCTAGCATTAATAAAGGCAATAATGAGCTTTTACCAAAACACCAAGAGCTACGTTAGAACCGACAACATGCATTCTGATGATTTCCTAGTCTAAGAGGGGGTGCGGCAAGGAGGTGTCCTAAGGCCTCTCCTATTCAATCTTGTGATGGATGATGTTATTAAAGAAACCAAAAGCAAGACATCCAAACTATCGGATCCATAATTTGGAGCCTGTATAGATAAGCGAATGCTCATTTGCCGACGACATTGTTGTCTTTGCAAGAAGCATGGAAGAACTCAGAAAGAACCTGAATATTTCGAATGATCAACTAGCAGAGAACAAAACTTAAACTCAGCGAAAAGAAAACGAAAATAATGGTCAGTGGAAATCAAGAAGCAACAGTGGAAATCAAAATAAACGACAATAGGAATAGAACAAGTAAACTCCTTTAAATATCTGGGTGTTCACATGGATAGCAATGGCCACCAAGACGAAGAAATAATTACAAGGGTTCATAGTGCTGCCAATCTATACCATATGATCAAAAACAGCTTTATAGGAAAAAATTAATCTCTATTAAAATCAAACTAAGTGTACCATTCAACGTATGTGCCAATACTAACCTTTAGATGCGAAAGCTGGGTACTTACCATGAGATACAAAAGTATGCTTCAAGTTATGGGAATTAAGTACCTGAGGAAAATCCTTGGTATCACAAGGATAGATAGAGTTAGAAATAAAGAAGTAAAAGAGCGTCTACAGGTACAACAAGTACTGAAACGAATAGAAAACTGCCAACTCAGATGGTACGGCCACCTAAAGCGCATAGACGGAGAAAGACCGGTAAAGAAAATATGGAGAAGGCAAGAAAAGATGAAAAGGGGCAGATCACAAACAACATGGGATCAAAACATAAGAAACATCATAGAAGATAGAGGAGTGTCAATGACGGATGCTGCAATCATCGCAATGGACAAGAAAAAATGGCGGAAATTCATATATGACGAGAAAACAAGCTAGGATTCGGTTGCCTTACACCTAAGGGTAGAAAGGCGAAGACTGTATATATACTGCTCAAAATGAATTTGGGATCAGTTTTATATTTTCTATTACTTTATACAGAATGCACAGATTTGAATGAAATTTTTAGTGAATATCTATGGACTAACACAGTATTTCTTAAATACGGAAAATTAATTCAAAAACAAGGTTCTTAAGTTAACATTAACAGAAAACGTACAAAATTAAAGACCGCAACAAATAAAGAAAACGGCCCAGAATTCTTTCTGGCATTAAAGCTAGTAACGGGTATGATCTCCCCTCGCAAGTAAGACACTTCGACACCTGTTACCCATACTGTTGATGAGATTTTGAAATAGTTCTTGTGGTATTTGCTCCCATTCCTGCACAAGACGATTTCTGAGATCATTTAAGTTTTGAGGAGGTTCTCCTGCTCGAATCCGTCGTTCTAGTTCGTCCCAAGCATGCTCTATGGGGTTCAGGTCAGGACTGTAAGCCGGCCAGTCCATAGTGTGAATATTATGGGCATTCAGGTACTCTTGAACAATTCTTGCAGAATGAGGGCGGGCGTTATCCTGTTGATAAATTAACCCTTGACCATGATTTTGAGCATACGGTCGAACGTGAGGTTGCAGAATGTCATCGATATAGCGTTGAGCTGTTAGAGAGCCCCCTTCTACAATGACAATCTCAGTGCGGCAGTTCAAAGATATTCCACCCTATACCATAATAGAGCCTCCTCCAAAATGCAGGCTTTCTTGCACCAGATTGTCTGCGAATCTCTCACCTTGCCTTCTGTAGACTCTTATTACACGACCATCACAGTTACTCCAACGATACCGTGACTCGTCTGAGAATAAAACATTTGCCCATTCTTCCGCGCCCCAATTTTCATGCTCTCTTGCGAAATTATTCCGGTATCTACGATGTTCACGATTAAGACGAGGTACTTGGGCAGTCTTCCTGGATCTTATTCCATTTTCCCTCAAGCAATTTCTGATCGTTTGAGTAGAAACTCTACGCCGAATATGCTTAAACAGTAAGTCTGAGTGGTCTCTAGCAGTCAGACGTGGATTTCGAATTGCATTGCGAACCAAAATCCTGACCTCCCTGTCATTGATTTTGCGTGCACGAGGTCCATAAGGCCTTCTTTTAACATCTCCAGTCAGAAGAAAGCGCGTCCAAGTTCTGGAAACCACAGATTGACTCACATGTAGCTCCTCAGCAACTTGGCGTTGAGTAAATCCACTTCTTATTCTTACAATCACAGTAGACGATTCTACTGTAGTCAAGTGTCTTCTAAAGGCTCTCCCCTGACGATCCATGTCAAAAAAATTAAGGAATCTCAAACCAACTCTAAATTCTTAATCAAAATATCGCGCAAGTGTTATAACTGCAAAATTGATATTGCTCAGGAAACACAATTTCACGTCGCAGTGACAGATCTTGCAAAGATTATGTGATTGAAATAAACAGTAGAAAGTCAAAAGTCAGCAGTAACTGCAACTGCAGTGACCAAAAATATAAAAACCAAAGGATAGCGGTGATTTATAAACTGATCCCTAATTCATTTTGAGCAGTATATATACAGATTGCGGCAGGCCACTAGGACCATAGCAGAAGCAAGGGGACTTTACATATAGCCGTAATTGTATTTAAAAAATTAAATAGTCGAATATATACCTTGTATTTATAATGATCCTAACGACCTACCGCTATCGTACATTGATTGTTCGTTTGTTAAACACCACGACGGCCACATGCATATTCTCATTGCATTTGCAATGGTCCTAGTAGCCTGCCGAAATCTGTATATATATATACAAGCTTACAAGAACACGTTCAAAACTTAAAATTAGTATTTATCTACTCCAGTGGGAAAAGTAACGCATTACGTCACTCATTTGACACTATTTCAGTTAGGTAATGAAGCTCATTACACCACTCAGTTATGTAATGATTTCATTACGCAACTCAGTTGCGTAATGACTTCATTACGTAACTGAAATAGTGTCAAATGAATGACATAATGACATTTGCCTACTAAAATATTTTTGAAAATGGCAGATCTGACATTTCTCTTAATGCACTTTTCTCAATTTTAGGCAGTCGTAGATAAAATTTTATACAATACATGTGTGATAATGCATTATTAATATACTTGTGTGCTTACATAACTCGTGCTACGCACTCGTTTGTAACTTACACACACGTATATTAATGATGCTGTTATCCCACTTGTATAGTAAATAACTATTTCCAAATTACGCGAAGCATAACTAAAAGTTCAGTTAGATAAATGTGAATTCTTACAAAAGAAGTAGAATAATTAGGGCACGTCGTGACACCAGATGGCATTAAACGAAACAAAAAGAAAATTTCCCATTCTACGTACACAAAAAGAAATCGTTTCTCGGTTTGTTAGGTTATTATCGTAAATGTATACAGAATTTTGCTAAATTGACCAAGCCAATAATGCAATGTCTTAAGAAAAAATAAAATAAAATAAAATACACCAAAGAATTTATTGAATGTTTCAGTACATGTAAAAACATACAACTTCAGAATCAGGATTAGCATACGCAAACTTTGACAAATCTTTCGACTGATGACAGACGCATCTAACTATGCTGTGAAAAAGAACTCTTTGCTGTCGTGTGAAGTCGTAACCATTTAGACCCTATTTTTTCGGTCGAAAATTCGTAGTTCTAACAGATCATAAACCATTATAATGGTTATTTTCGCCCAAAGAACCAAATTCACGTTTAATTAGGTGGCGTTTAAAATTAGAAGAGTTCGTGATACGAGGGGGGTCCACGCCAAAACCAGAATTTCCTTTGTGAAAGTAGAAATTGATTCATTAGTGTAATTTTTTATTACATGCAATATTGAATGTACGCCAGTCTAAACAAATAATCAAGTACTCTTGTTGTCATGGTTGCCGTTCATTTGTTATTAAACATGACAGATAACACTGTCAGTTGCACTCTGAAGCAGCGCATGATGATTCAGTTAAACCTGCTAAAATTTTACGCAGACTTAGTGCACAATTTGTTAAAAGTACACTTAAAAAGTCGCGGTGTTTGAGTGGCTGCTCGGTTCAAAAATGGGCGTGAAAGTGTAAAAACAACCAAGCAGCAGACGTTCTTTCGAGAAATCCACCAGAATTTGATTTTAACTCTTTAGAAACCTCTTCTATTCACAATAATCTAAGAGATATTGATCAAGTAATTCAAGAGGCACTATACGAAAACCACCCAATTCCTATTTGGATAATGACACTATTTCCGAAATACTGGAAATAATCCAAAAGTTAATGTAATATCTGATATCCAAATTAAACCCCCTGTAAGAACAAATCAAAACGACGAAACTGATCTAGAAACAGTACATACATCTCAAGAAAACCTTATTTGTACTATACCTATAACAGAACGGCCTTTAAACACATAAGAATCGATTGTTTATAACAAAAGACGACATAGATTAGGTACAATGTTGACAAAAATTGAAGGTTCTATATAACCTTGCCGAAAATTAACGTCAAATATCACGTTGTGCAGCTTCTTTAAGGAGTATATAGACCCTAAACAAATATATGCGCTTACTTTCAGCATTCGTTATTGCCAACACTTTTGCTATAACCGTTCAAGAAATATTTAAAAATTCGTGTTTTAAGCTTATTTACTGTACTAAGTTGTTACAGACGTAGAAACGTTGGAAGAAGAAAAACTTGAAATAAATGAAATGAAAATGTTCCTACTTCAAGATATTATTGGCCGAAAATGGCACAAGATATAGAATATTATGTTAACAACTGTGAAACATATTTAAAGAACAAATACGATCGAAATCCTACAGTAATTAAATTTAATCTTACTCCAACAACTTCTAATCCTTCAAACACATTCATGTAGACACATTTAAAATACCTAACGAAAGTTATTTGACTATTATCGACACATTTTCACGTTACGGCCAAGCGTATCAATTAGATCCTGTCACAAGCATAGCAGTAGTGGAAAATCTTCTAATGTTTATCTCTCACCTTGGTTTACTTCAAAAATAACTGGTGACATTTTTTTAGTGATTATTTAGTTAAGGCCTATTTTTTGAGGGAATGTTGCGGGAGGCATGTATAAGTGTCATCAATCATCAGTATGGATTATCCTTGATAGCGGTATCGGAGGGAGGTAGAACACCCCCAACTTGCAAACAAGTAGTGAACACTATTATTATTTGGTTAAGGCTGTAACTTTTTGTATTGATTGATTGTTAGCCTATAGATCATATCATAACATTGGCAGATCGATTGGCCGGTATTAAAAGGGTTGCAGATCACCTCAAACGTGTAGTGAGCACGACGAAATTTTTACATGTTAATTACAAAAGTCTATAAGGCGGCAGTGGAAATTCAAACGTGTGAATAATATGTAAGTCTTTGTCAAATTCGAGGTTATCAGGTTAGGTTTTGACACAGACTGACGCAAAACCTAACCTGCTAACCTTGAATTTGACATATACTTACAGTGCAAATTGGGGGTGTTCTGCCACCCTCCGATACCACTATCAAGGATAATCGTTACAGATGACATTTATACATGCCTCCCGCAACATTCTCTCAAAAAATAGGCCTAATAGTGCCATAATAGTGCCTTAATAATTACTAAAAAATGTCACCAGCTCTCCTACTATAATTGAACGTTTTCTTTTATTATTAAGATTATAAAAATCTCAATTGAAACCAACTTATGAAGCGAGCTATATAGGATACAATAATTCAATTCACAGTGTCAAAAAATTCACCCCGTCCGAAGCTATAAAGGGCCACATCAATAACACCAAATTCCTTTGATTTAAATGTTCATGTTAATCATCAAACTACATCCAGGACCATAAAGAAACCTCCAAAAAATTATATGAAAAAATCAACGACACAAATAAAATGCCAAAGAAAATATTATTTCTAAACACAATGAAAATCAAAATTCCCCTCCAAATTTCGCAAATCTCAAAATTGCATACCTATTTGAAAAAAAATTCAAGATAAAAAATTATCAAAATTTAAAAATACTAGAAGAAACTGACATTAAGTTAATCACGGACAAGGGAACATACCATAAAAATATTGCTAGAAAACCTAAAATTAATTTCTTGTTACAGGAACCTAAGCGAAATGGGGCTACTAACCTTATTCCTGGTTCTTCAAATATTACGAGTACGTAGAATAGACGAGGATATTAAAGTTAATAGTAATTTATTATACAAGACGATAAAGTAAAATTTTATCCACGAGTGAATCGTTTAATGTCGAGACGTTAATTATTCAAGAGTGGATAGTAATAACTTTATCGTCGTGTATAATACATTTGTTTTTATAATAAGAACTTTAACAATTTCAAAAGAAAATAAGGAAAGTCAATCACATTTTAAAATCTCAGTAGCTAGATTGGGTTGCTAGGTTAATACGAAGCTGTAATATTTAATTTAAATAAAAGTTAAAAAATTTATTAGCCGTGGGTCCCATGCTACTAAGATGTGTCGCATGTAAAAGATCTCTTGCTAGGGTTGGAACTCCTTAGTCTCGGCAAAATTCTAAGTAGGACTTTGACCATATGGCCAAAGCAGTCGGTGTCTAAGGTACCTGGTACTCTGCATGCCTAGACCTTGTTCATTAACAAACAAACAAACAAACAACTTTTTAAAATTTTATTTAAAAAAGTAGGCTTTTTTTAATTAATTTCGGTGTGTGAAGTGCCACTTTTTTCACTCAGTGAAAAAAAGTGAAACTTTGCTTTTAATTCAGGAATAAACAATTTTAAATAGACATTTCCTTAGTTACCAGAACTAACCAACCAGTTGACTAAAATGAAGGCAAATACAATTCTATACAAAATAGGCTTGGATTTGAATCTTTAATAAAATTTTAAAAAATCTTATAGACAACTCATGTTAGCGTGCTTATTTTTCACGCGTGTGGAATATTAAAGTCGGCGCGCCTCGTTTAATAACCCTCCACACTTGTGAAAAAAAGTTGCACTTCTAACACTTGTGGTCTAGATAACTATTATCCACCCTTGATGTTAAAGTGCTACTTTATCTACCCTTGCTATTAAAGTAACACTTGACCTTTTGTTTTGAGTCGATTAAAGCACACTTTAACATTTGCTATATGAAAAAATAATTGACCTTATACTTCCTATACAGTTAGGAAATGCTAAATTAGTTTATAGTAAGAATACATTTTTGCATTACTTAGATTTAAATATAATTATTAATCAGTTAAATAACTTAAAGAAACAATTTTTCGTAGTTAGAGATAGTATAAGCAAAGTCAATATTACCCCTCAGGAGCGAACATCATGGTTGGTACGTGCTTTGCAACTTCGAGGTACCCGAGCAATAAAAAGGATGGTGTTAACCTTGAAGGGAGCATTATTGCCGAAATAATGTATCTCAATACATTTCAGGTAAAGTTTTAGTAACGGATCATTGGTCACCACACCATCAAATGCTATCCCAATCCAACATCCCAGAATGGGTAGGATGAGGGCGAATTTCTGGCGTCCAAAAACCAGATCTCCTCTGCTAAGGGTAGGACCCCTAACAGAAAGGTTCCTGATTCTCCAGGTCGGGGGTTGTGGCGTTGGGATAACTCCTCGAGACACAAAAAAATGTCACTGTTAAAGAACCCAATCAAAACCTCGGAATAGGTTAGACAGATTACCACCGACTCAGCTAAGAAAAAGGACAATGCATTTTGGAACGTGAAATATACAAGGTCTCTCTAGAAAGACAAACAAAGTGATAACTGAAATGAAGAATTTGAATATACATATTGCAGTAATCATTGAAACGAAGAAGAAAGGTCAAGCCCCTGAAAATCTAGGAGAATATGACCACTTCTACAGCGGGGTTCCAAAGAGTAGTAGAGCCAAACAAGGAGTCTTGATCCTTATCGCAAAAGCTTAAGGAGATACATAACCACCTACGAAGCAATAAGTGAACGAATCATAAAAATGAATCTTATGTATCCATGGTCACAAGCTAACTATAATTGGAGTTTATGCCGTAGACGATTATGACCTTGTTAACATTAAGGACGAACATTTTGAAGAATTACATGATGAAATTTCAAGGGTAGGAAAGACAAGAGAAATTGTACTACTTGGAGACCTAAACAGTAGAGTAGGTAAGAAATTCGAAGATAAAACGGTGGGACAATTTGTAGAAGATACACTCAATGATAATGGAACAGGCTGATTACCTTGTGTGAACAGAATCAACACAAAATTTTAAACGATTTCTTTGAACATCGTGAAATACATATATATACCTGGACGAAAAATATTAGAAACCTGAGATCTATTATTGATTATGTAATTATAAGGCAAAAATCAAGCGTAAAAGCCCAAGATGTATGCAGAGGAGCCAGTTGCGGTAATGATAATTACCTTCTTAGATCTAAAATAGCGTTTCCAAAAGAGAGACGAGAAGGAAACGAAAAAGAACGAAGTTATTGCATAATAGAAGAACAAAATATAATTTAAATTCTTTTGAACATGAAAGTGTGAAGATCTGTATAGGAAAAGATTAAACGACCAACTGCAAGACGTTCATTTTTAGCAACCCTGAAGAACATTATGGGTATATAAAAAAGTGTATTCACGCAGCAGCCAATGAGGACTTAGGACGACAACAAAGTAGAGAGAAACAACGTAGACCGTATTGGTGGGATGAGAAGTAGAAAGAAAAATAGAGGAAAAAAGGCAGAAGTATTTAAGATTTTTAAATACTAAAACAAACAGCGATAAATTAATATATAAACAAGCGCAAGCTAAAGTGAGGAAAATAATTTGTCAGAAGAAAAAGGAACAATGGGAGAAGAGCTGTAATAAAATAAACACATACAAATTTGGAAAGTAATAAGTAGAATATGCCAAGAAAAAAAGGGAGATACAATAGCATCAATTTTACAACGACAATGGGACAAGCATTTCAGAAAATTGTTAACAGAAAATAGAGCGCAGTTTAAATCGGAAGGAAATATAACACAGTTTAACATAGCTACTTTAGGTTCCAATACGACTTACCTTGTAGGAGGTGAAATAAGTATATAATACCTTAAAAAATAGAAAGGCTGCCGGACCCGGAAACATATATGTCGAACAAGCATTGAAAACCTGAAAAAGAAAATGTAAAAATATGCGAATACCCCTAAATAACAGCATGTTGTATACTTTATGTTTTGCAGATGATCAGATAGTAATGGCACAAGATTATGACGATCTGCAATACATGACACGCAAACTTATAGAGGAGTTTACAAAACGGGATTGAAGGTTAATATGAAGACGGCCAAATATGTGTGTATTGGTGGACAAGTACAGGATCTCATTCTAGAATACGGAAAAGTCATTGGACGATATGACGAACACAAATATCTAGGGTTGAAAATTACTCAAGACAGAATGTTGGATGCAGTAGTGCACGAAAAATGTATACAAGGAAGAAAATCTATCAACCTAATCAACGGTATTCTGCGGGATCGCAGCGTTTCAAAAGGTAACAAAAAACTAATATATTGCGATGAATTGAAAGCTCCACGTTGGGCTTGCTATAAATGTGCGATGGATATGCTCTAATAACCCACTTTTGGGAGTGTTTATAAAATTAATTTAGACTGATTAAAATCTGTCTCGTATTTTTATGTACTTGATCTAAAATAAATGGTAGTATGCCCTTTTAATATTTTATTTAGCTGCAATTTATTATATCGAAACGCTAGCTCAGTAGAACAATTAACTCTAGTCCCAGGGTGAATTCCTAATAGATTGTAATTTTTACTTGATCTGGTGCGCCACTGTACACCAGAATTAGTTCTAATACGCGGTAGCTAACGTATGTAATACTGTCAAAACCTACAAAATGGTTCATATCGTGCAGTCAGCGTTGTTGACTTTAAAATAAGCAAAATTGTGAACATTTGAAGAGGTATTTATTCAAATCTTTGCGCTTTGGCGATAATTAACAGCTTTTGTTTCAGGCATTAATTTGTTCTATGACGTCAGAAGGGACGCCATCTCGATCTCGCAATTGTTTCACCTTCGCCTAACCTCAAATTTGAGAAAACGCTTATAATTTGAACTGCGTCTTTGCTGGATGCTGGGATATGCTCAAATCTTGATAAGCAAGGTCTGGTCTCGTATGCACACAAATTTCCGGATGCTAACACTGATACTTTTAGGCTAAATCGGTACCTTAAAATTTGGTGGTGTTCGTCGCAATGCTCGGGCCCCAGCAGGTATCTGCCTCTGGAACGGTTTTCGCTAGTGTTGCTGTTGTCGGTGGGTCTCCTGCAGTCCTCCCTGATGCGTAGCAGTAAAAACCCCTGGCTCTTGACCCTTCTTTTGGCCTGAATTCAATATCGGAATCCTGATGTGGACGGCTGCCGACGATTCTCGGAAGTGCTCTCAATGAAAAATTATTTTTTTGTTGTGGAAAACGCTACAAACATTCCCACATAAACTAGGACACTTGCCCAACATAATGATATACTTTTTATGTGTAAATATGGTGTTTTATTATGTTAAAACTTTAATTAAAATGGAGCACAAAAACTACATGTCAAGCTCTTAATTAATTCATTTGTTTTCCTTACTTCCGTTATTAAAACAAATTCTAATCTATTACTATGGTTACAAAGCTAACGGAAATTAGTTTTGATCAAATTAAGTACATTATGGAAATAAGTTTGATTACAAATTATTAAATCTACAAATTTCTTATAACTAAAATATTGTCCATTTCTTAATTTTAAAATGTCTCTTTGCGCCACAAACACGTTTTATTATTTGCTCTTCTTTTTTTTTACTCGCGTTAATTGTACTGATTATTTTATAGAGTTCATTTCTTAATAATTGTTTTTCCATGTCCTGTCTGCCTTCTAATTTTCTCTTTGCAACGTATTATTATTTTATTCTGGCTTTCTTTACCTTTTTTAGATTGCTCACAAATTTCCCTGCTTAGCTGTATTGAAATCTACGCTTCATTGACGTGCACATAGCGAACCTTTTTGTGACTATTTATTTCTTTCGGTTCGGCTATTCATTCTGCACAAACCTAATATTTAATTACCTAATTTGAACGTTAACTTCGACCCTGTGAAAAACAAGCTTTGGCCTTTGCGTTCCTTACTCAATTAATTTATTAATACTGGCATCTCTTTTCCAATGCATTTACTGATTGAAATTTAAGCTTAGTATTGCAGTTACATAAAACACCTCAACTCTGTGCTTATTGACTTGTTTCTTAAGTTGTACTGCTAGCAGAGTCGAGTCGTGGGCCTAAGACCATTACAATATAATACAATCGTGAAGAGCATATTGTCATACAGCTGCGAAGTCTGGCAAATAAAGGACAGAATGACAAAAACATTGAATGCAATCGAAATGGACTTTTGGAGAAGAGATGCGGCCAAATCGCGGAGAGACAGGTTAGTGACGAGAGAATTCGAGAAATAATGAGAATATCTCATACAACAGTGGACGACATACGGAAAAAAATTTAGATGGTATGGGCATGTTTAACGTATGAGGGAGGAAAGGCTACCGAAACAAATATTAATATGGAAACCAGCTGGTAAAAGAAAACGAGGGAGATCTATAAGAAGTTGGCGTGAGGGAATAGATGAAGAGATCAAAGAAAGAGAGAGATAGATGGAGATTAATGGCATGACAGAGAACAATGGAGATTGGGTATCGGAAGACGTCGTAGAACGTTATAAACCGATATAATTATATTGTTGTGGTCTTAATGCTTTTATTTTTTTATTTTATTTAAATTTACTATTGTTCTCAGGGTGTTATCAAAATTGGTTCTAAATCTTATCTTTCGGTCCACAGCTTGAGCATGCACTCGTAATAACTTTAATTGTTCGGCTCTTAATCTCTGGGTTACTGTTGAATTTAAATAGGATATACACAATAAAATTTATTATACTTTAAATTGAGGCAATTGTATTTATTAAAACTATATCTGCATTTTTCATATTTGATAACCTTTGTTTATATACTTGTAAACTAATTATTTGCATTAAATTCAATTTTATACTAGCTATACTGTATGTTTACATAAGTTAATCATTTAATTATTATTGTTTATTTTATTGAATTACTGTTTATTTTATTCAATTTATTAGACGTAATATTTCCGTTGTTTATTTGAATTAAATTTCATATTCTTAAGTAGCAGCTAAATAATTGTGATTATTGCTTTCCTTTTCAGATCTGTTTTATTTCTAATTGAAGTTCTATACACTTACTTGGTAATGTCTTCTTTCTTCGAGCTCTATTTATCTTCTATGTATTCCAATTCAATTGATATCTGCATCAGCTATCCTTCTCGTTGTAGTCAGCAATTCTTTTTGACCATAGGTTTTATGCACTCACTTAGTCTTTCTCGATTTTACACTTATTTCTTCTATATGACACCCCTTATTTGTATGAAATTATATAATTGTACAGTTGTGGCCCCTACAAACTCAGACACCGACTTTTGAAACATTCTGTGATGGACAAGAAATTTAGGCAGGCCTGTTATTCGCTTGGCACTGTTTATGTTGGTGGCACTGTTAGTTTATGTCAAATTCGAGATTAGTAGGTTAGGTTTTGCGTCAGTTTTGACACAGATTGACGCAAAACCTAACCTGTTAATCTCGGATTTGACATGGACTTACAGTGCCAAGCGAATGACAGGCCGGCCTAAATTTCTTGTCCATTACAGAATGTGTCAAAAGTCGGTGTCTGAGTTTGTAGGGGCCGCAACTGTACATATCAGTATTGTATCATGTAAAATTGAACATTTAATTCAGTTTGAAATTGAACTTGTGTCAATCGAATAATTTTTATTTGAAATCGGCATTAAAGTACCTCGAAATCGCCATTAAAATACGAGAAATCGCCATTAAAGTAATCCATTGTTTTACGACATTTTTGTAGGTGGCGAGGCGACAGGTAAACGTCAAGCGACGTTAACATAACCTACAAATGTTGGTTAAAGTGTTGTAATTTCTCGATTTCAAATAAAACATAATGTACTCCTCGGCACTGAAGTTCCTTTTTATCCCTCATGTGGTTTATTTGCCTTAGCCCTACGCTACGGGCCTCGGCAACTAAATTCACATTCGTGATAAAAAGCTAAACTTCAGTGCCTTGGTATACAATAGTTATTTATGTACCAAGTCAGTAAAGATACTTTACTGACGTGGTGCATACAAAATTTTATCGCCAACCGTAAAAATGTATAGTTAAAAAAATGGAGATATGACTAATCACATTTTAATCTAACATAATTACTACAATCATATCAAATTGGTGTTGAAAAGTTTGTATAAACTACCTTCATCATCAAGTAGATTTCATCCGGTGCATTTAGTAAAAATGTAAGTATTTCTTCTTGTGAAAGAGTTTTGGACTTTTTTGGAATATGATTTCTTCCTTTTTGTTTTAAAAAAGCCGTAAGTTTTTTATATGTGCTAATGTCAACGTCTTTTTTACTGAAAGGGTGGTTTTCACCATGGAATAATACGACCACATTGAAGAAGGAGAATACTTTTTCGATAAATCGCAAAAATACGCCAGTAAAACGTTTTCACTATATTCTTTAATTCCTTGTTTTTTTGCACCACTCCATAAATATGTCATACTGGCGATTGTATTTTTCGACTGATATTTCTGGTAGAATTTCGAAAGACGTCTCTAACGACTACTTCTGAATTTCAGGCGGCGTGCACTGAATGCCTTCTTCCATTATTTTCAATAAATAATTTACGACAAAACTTTTGCTGTTGCAGTCGTGACAGCGACAAACGATTTTTGTTTAATGTCATACAGTCATGGTTATGTTGATAAATATTAGTGGCAGGTAAAGTGTTTGGTTTTTACAGTAAGATAAAGTGTTTGTTTACTTCCGAATATCGCTATGGTAATGCATGGCTCTATTGACGGTTGGCGATAATAGTATATTATTATATGAGCGATTATGACAGCCGTTATTCACGAAGATGACATTTGCGCCACAAGCCGAAGGCACGTGGCGCAAGTCATCTGAGTGAATAATGGCCATAATCGCGAATATAATACGATATTTTATCTACTTCTATGCAATAGGAGCCTTGTGTTCATATTTCAGCATTATGACATGTGTGACAGCTGTTAACTTCAAAAGTCATTTAATAATAAGAATTAATTTTGTGATTGGCTACAACCTATTGAATAATCAAAATAGAATTTTCTGATTGGTTGCAATTTGCAAACTATTGAATAATGAAAATAGAATTTTATGATTGGCTGCAAACCGTGAATTATGAATCATAATTCATGGCCATTGTGCAGTAGGAGTAGATAAACTACTATTATACCCCCTTTGTTCTTGTTATTTTAAAAAAATGTACCCGCCAAAAATCTTGGTTATACCAATCGATAATACAGATTTCTATTTTCAATCTTTATGAGTTTTGTATTTGTCATGAATCATACTTTTAAGGTTAACAGTTCTCAATTGTGTCCCTCTCCAATTATATGATGATATTAACCCTTTTATACACCAAATATTGCGATGGTATTTAGCCCTCCACTCAACTCTAGTTGCAGTGCAAACAAATTATAAATCAAATCACAAAAGCACAGAGTTGTGATAATTCACACAACTGTAAAATTTCACATAATTTGTCAGTCCGTAATTACATTGGCAAAAATGGCCAGTAGCATTGAGATTATTAGAACACATAGGCAAAGAAAGAAACTCTATTTTCATAAGTTGGAATCATTGATGTAATTTTAGCGTAATATAAAAGGTTTGTGCGACGTAAAGCTAAACCCATTTGAATAAAACTGGCACAGAAAGGTTCGAAATATGTTCAGTATAAAAGAAGCGTAAAAATTAAAGTAATTAACATGTGGACAATTTTACGAGCATTTTAAAATAAGAGGTAAGAATAAAAAGGATCATAGATGAACTGTGCAGAATGCATAAATCAGGCAAATAAAGAAATTACTACATGCTACAGCAAGATGTGAGAATTGAGAAAAAGGAAGCAGGTTTGGTGGAAATTGCAGAAAATAAAATGACAGGATATGAAACAAGAGTGATGTGAAAACGAATCAGTGCAGTGGCGGTTTGAACAATCATTGAAATTAAAAAAACAAACTAAGTGGCACAATAAGACAGTGAAAAATCCGAATTTCAAAGGACATTTATTTAGTATTAAGGTTTTTGTAAACATTTATAATTTAAGTTTGATTTATTTGCAAAAGTAATGTTATTGTACTTGGTTGATTTCCTTTGTTAAAATTGTTTAGATAGTGTTTTGTTTATAACGACCAGTGGGAGTTAAATAATTGAAGAAATTTTTGAATGACAGATCAGTTTTTGCTCTCCAAATAAATTAGAATTTTATATAGTAAACATTAAAATAGAGAGTTATAAAAGGTACCAGTGTGTTCAGAATCTTGAGGAGTACCAGCACAAATGAAGGTAGCAAAATCCACGTCCTGAAATTATTTTGCTTCGGCTACCTCCTTCGGACCAGAACGGCAGCGACGTCAGCTTTCGGACCAGCAAGAATCCACAACCGTAGGGGTTCTGGAGCTTATGCTAGGTGCACCAGCTAGTCAGCCCAGTAAATACGAGCAACAGCAGCCATTCCATCGACCGGGGGGCCCCAGCTTCCACAGCAAGCACCAGAGAGGGGTCCGTGCAAGCGGCCACGATCATACAATTTAAGGTCAGTGTGTGCGAACAAATAACCGGAGCTAGAGGCTTGGAAAGTAGTACCATACCTAAAGCACAACTCGAAGCGAATTCCATTGAATTTTTTTGTCCATGAGCAGCCAATTGTCCAGGAATTGTATTTTTAATCGTCATTTGGAGGTTAGAAAAAACAAACGCACGTTAAGCGTCCTTTCCAAACAAATTAAGGCGCGAAAATTACAAACTTAGCGGATAATTTGTTCATTAATTCCTTTAAAAACTTAAACAAAAACGCGAGCTGTACGCATAGTTCGAAGTTGTTTTGGCCACTTATTTTGACAGACAAGGCAGCACCTCCGCGCTGCAATTTAATTTCATTTATATGCAGTGGCGTACCGTTTTACATTCAAATATTTTAACAAATCAAGGATCCCAAACCCGTATGAGATATGAGTTTCATGACTTTCAGAGCTAGCTTATTAATTTTCTTAGCAGATGAATGAATTATTAATTGAGGACATACTACCGTTTATAACATTCCTAACTAGAATCCAGAAATGATAATAAATAATTTCATCAGCCAAAATTCGAATCGAATGAAACCAAGTATTGTGTAGTGACCGTATTTATTTGAAAATTACTTATTTTATGTCCTACCAGTACATTAATTGAAATTAATGACTCTATTTTAAGGTATCTTAAGATACAAAATAACGCTCCAGGGCAATTATTTTCTTCATAAGAACACTAGGGTTATTATGAAAAATTAACAGTATTTGTTTCCATGGATACACCTGTATTATGCACCACTGTCAGAATAAAATTAATGACAGCTCAGCTAATGTCACAAATCTAACTTAGATCAGCTAACTAGATCAATCTTAAATACTATATCATAGTAATTATATGAATTGAATATGAATATGAATTAGGTAAGAAAATTTGGTAGGACATAAAACCTTGAAGGCACCACGGGCATTATGAGCTAAGAGCTCGCGATTGTTGTACACACCTCGGGCCAAAGACCCTCGGTTAGTACACTAACAATCTTGGGCTTTTATTTTACTCATAATGCCCTTAGTACCTTAATAACTATAAATAATAATATAAAAACAAATCAGTATACGAGTCATTACAATATGTAAGAATTAAACTTTTGTTTTATCTTTTATGCTAATAGAGAGTTTGAGCACGTGATACGTTATACGCTAACGCTATTTTAAGGCAACTGCGCAGGCGCAGAAAATACCGTAACGCTCAACACTTATCGGAGCACGTTATTTCACTACGAATAGCATAGAGGTTTACCGTAAACGCTAAGTTGGTTTGTGAGGTTGCGTTACGATGCCTAATTTCTTGTAATAGTTATGTTATTTAAGTAATTACTGCTCCTTGTATTTACTTACCAATAATTAACAAACTGAGGAAGTATACTACAACCTTTCAATATTTGCCAAATTGTGAGGTTATGTTCAAATACTGTTTGTTATACTAAATAGTTGTTCTCAAACTCTATAAAATGATACCCTCCCGTAAAAGTTTATCGTTACTAGTCATGTGACTTTATCGTTAACGGGAAGTTTAACGTCGAAGTGCTCAAACTCTCTAATATGTACTTCTTTCAGATAAAGCCTGACCATCAGAATAACGTTCAATTCATTTGAATTACAATTGCAACCACAAATGGACTATTTATTAATTATATGCTAATACCATTGTAAGAAATAGGCATTCTAATGATAATAGTATATTCAGGGCCGTAGCCAGGGGTACGCCAGGGCAGGCCGAGCCTGCCCTGGAAAGTTTTGAGCCTGCCCTGGCCGCTAGCTAGAGCTTGCTAAGGATGTTGCAATTTCTACGCATAATTATTGGGCTAATCTTGTTCGACAAAATTATTTGATTGACATAATGGCAGAAATGGTTTCTCAAAGCATCATCAACGATATCTGCAATGCTGATGTTCCATGGTTTTGTATTTTAGAGGATGGCACATACAATTAAAATAATCAAGAAAACATTGCAATGGGAGTTCGATACGTTATCGCCGGAAAAGCGAAACAATCTATTTTAACGATAAAAACGTCAACTGATTTGAACGTTGGGATATTTACAGGCTTAACCTTAAAAGTGCTTAACGATTATAACTTAGATACTTCTAAAATTTTAAGTCAGTGTTATGATGGAGCAGCTGTCATGAGTGGACAAAAAGGGGAGTGCAAACATTACTCCAAAATCGTCTAAACAGAACAATGTCTTTGTGCATTGTCGCAATAATCAATTGCCCCTGATATTTGTGAAAGCTATAAAAGAAATATCAGCAATTAAGCAATATTTCGATCAATGCTCTATGAGTCTATGCTATACATGTTTCTTAAAAAAGGAGGTATTTCGAAGGTTTACGATGGACACGCACTGTGTCGTTTGGAACAGCGTTGGAGCGGTTATTTGGACGTTACTCGCACAGTTTTCAATAATTATGGAAAAATAATCCAAGCACCAAGCACTACAAAAAATATCAAAGAGCAGAGATGTTGACGATGACTGTTGTAGAAAGTAGTGATTTGTTCAAAATTATTTAGTCTAAAGGTTGTACATTTTGCATGGTGTTCATGAAAAAAGTTTTAGAAACTATTCCGCTTGCTGATAAATTACTTCAAGCGCACGAAGCCAGTTTGAAAGACTCTATGGTTGTCATAACCTCGGTAGTGGATTCCCTTATCTCCTACAGAAATTACCACGTTTACAAAGAAATCGATGCCAAAATCAATACGGATTTCAATGGTGCTGAAGATGACATTTTCACAAAAAAAAACAAGGAAAGACAAACACTGGATGTCATCCTGGTCGAAATGAAAAGAAGATTTGTAGAAAACGATAAGCTCCTAATTGCAGTTTTCAGTGCCGAGGAAGAACATTGATTTAGAGAAATTCACATTTTTGCAAAACTTTGAGTATAAAACTTCCATCCTCAGAAGAGATTACAGTGGTCAACCAATTTATATAAATCCAGAAGAGAGAAAACCCTGGTTTATCTGTCTTCGATATCATTTTTCAGCAACGAGTTGCATTCGCCGAAACTTATAATTTATTGGCGACTGCCACAGCTTTTGGCGGTAGCACGCGACTTGCGACTTCTCTGTATTGACAAGGATTAATCGTCCACAGCAACTTTAAGTACCACCAACAAATGTCCAATTTGAACTTTTTTGCATACGAACAAAATCATACAAAAACTCTAAACCTTGACTTACTTTTGAAAAATTTAATTAGCAGAAGAACCGACGATTACAACTTTTCTAATTTTTAAATTTTTTTGTATGTACCATTATAATTAAATATGTGAGTAAATAAAAAGTTACCGTGACATGTTTTCAGTTTTCTGTATAAGTACGAACAAAAGTATTGTGAGAAAAGAGCTCTTTATGTATTTCGATATTTCTTTCCTAACCCAAAATATCAGTAAAAGAAATTAAAACTCGAAATAATGTCGCCAGTATTACATCCTAATTATAGTTCTTTTAGCAAAATATATAGTATAAATTGACTGTTCAAATACCAACATTATATTTAAAATGTCAATAATAATTAATACTCATTCAGTATGATAGAATATTGCCCTTCTGTCCACACGAATTTTTTTTAGAGTAAATATCGAAATGCGGTTTTCACTAGCGTGTTAGACCCTTATTTGGCTATCTTTTGTTGCAATAACGTGATATCGTTGCATTTAATTTTTTTGAGAAAATCCATTTCATATGTAGTGTTGTCGCAAAACGCCCTCTAGCGGCGACACAAGCAATCTAAATCAATCCGCTCAAAACAGCGTTGATAGCCTGAGAAAAGCCCTTTTCAACGACTCTAAGTTTGGCAAAATCCGTTCAGCCATTTTGGAAGTTATTTACATTTATTTCCGAATATGTTCCCCCCACCACTTTCCCTTAAGAGATAGAGCAAAAAGCATTTAACGAAAAAGAATCGAATTTATCTCAGCTTTAAAACGGTGTCCATTTTAGCTATCTGTAATATAAGAATATTTCTCAAAAAACGGGATTTAATATTCAAGAATGCGATTAAGCCCCTTGGTGGCCATTCGAGAAACTTAAAAATAATTTCCAGTATTTTCTCTTGGCCGCTTTAGTCATAATTTTTTTTACCCCAAGTCTTTATGACAATTACTTTTCGAGATAGGACCGAGAGCCATTCTTATTGGGACACCCGGTACTCGTAGATATAAAAAGTGGAAAATTTTAGCCTGCCCTGAATTTTTTTGAGCCTGTCCTGATTATACAGTCTGGCTACGACCCTGAGTATATTATACATCAAGGTAGCGAAGCGCAGTATTATAACCTGAGCGCATGTTAGATACTGAGCGCAAAGCGCGAAGGTTATAAGACGATTCGCTACCGTGGTGTATATACTATTTTTACTTCCTTTTGCAATAAAGGAAGTATTGGATTCACCCCAAAAATTCTAAATTGAGTTTTCAACAGATCTTCACGTTTTAGAGTCCCCTGAACCCAAAAAACATTTTTTTTTCATTGGTTTGTCTGTGTGTCTGCCTTTGAACAGAATATCTCAAAAACGGAAAGAGGTATGGCGTTGAAACTTCATATATAAGTTTTGTGTACTATGTAGATGCGACAGCAAGCTTTTGAAGAAAATCTCATAACCGGAAGTAGGTGTTTACTCTTGTGATTTTTCAGTTTTTTTCGATTTTTTTCAAAAACGGCTCTAACGATTTTTTTCAAACTTTACATTTTTATTACATTTTTAATGTGTATTGATGTGAGATAGGTAATTTTCCAGTTGAATACTTCTAAAATGGGTTTCTTTTGTTTTTTTTTTTCTATTTTTTTATGAACTCCTATTTTAAATAGAACACCCTGTATATTATTACATTTTTGAATGCAATTTAAAATTCTAGAGAAAATTTGTCTTGAACTAACACTATTTTGTACCGTTTTTGTAAAATTTGTAATTTTTGAAAATTTTTGACAAATGCTTAAAAATTTTAAATTAAATTTTTGGCTAATTATATGATCACTGTAAAAGGAAGTTGTGTGCGTGTATCACACCAGATTTTTTGCACTACCAAACGGTTTAATACCTAAATTCCCAATAAATTTCGAAAATATTTTAACTGTCAACTTGACAATTCAGCTCTTTAAAACGTCAAAATTAAAATAGTCATATTTGGTAACTTAGCAATTTATTAGTTACCACGGTGAAATTTTTTTATTTTACTTTCCCATGGTGGAGAAAAACAACTTCACGACTTAAAGATAAGCCAATAACGGTGCGTTCTGAGACTAGTAGTGCAAAAAATGTTATTATTCCAATCAATATCCTTTCATGAACATTATCATTAAGCTGATTTATTATTATTTTATTTTAAAATGCTTTGTCATTTTAAAACCATATCAAATGCCCCACGAAATTGTAAATTAAAAATTAAATATCTCATTGAAATCTTACTTTATTTCCACTTTGGATTTTTACAATTTCGAAAAACGCGATATTCGAAATAAGTAAAAATCACTTAATATGTATATGTGATAGGGGCTAAATAGGATTTTAGACAAGCACAAAATAATGATTGTAAAAGTTTTTAGAAAAATCAAAAATAAAAATTTTTCCCATATGATGCCGACTTTCTGGCGGTCGCAGTATATCTATTGTCGCATATCATTTGGTAATGTACTACATTTCTACATTCAAAATCGTTTAGAAATGTGGTACTTTTCTGCATAGCAATGGCGATTCGTCTTACGTTTGGCAATGCTCAAGTGTATTGTTGGTGTGACTGTAAGTCTATGTCAAATTCGAGGTTAGCAGGTTATGTTTTGCGTCAATTTTGACATAGACTGACGCAAAACTTAACCTGCTAACCTCGAATTTAACATAGACTTATAGTGCCACCAACATAATTTTTATTACATTTTTAATGTGTATTGATGTGAGATAGGTGAATCACCTACACATACAACTGGAAAATCTCCAGTTGAATACCTCTAAAATGGGTGTCTTTGGTTTTTTTCCAATTTTTTTATTAACTTCTATTTTAAATAGAACACCCGGTATATTACTGCATTTTTGAATTTAGCTTAAAATTTTAGAGAAAATCGTACGACACTCATTAATGATCAATAGAAAAATTAGTTCGCGAGCCGTAACCAAGACAACAAAATTTCTTGTAAATTTTTTGTAGGTATGGATTTTTTTAGGGCTTGTGTCGTTATGATTTTCTTACCGAATTTCGAGCATTAATTCATATTCGGAATTTTTTTTGAGTGCGTTTCAACAACGTCGTAT
>CALNHX010002312.1:0-33244 GCA_940337035.1 Agriotes lineatus
CTTATTGAAGTCGAAATATATTTTTACTATTTTCATGGTTTTTTATCATAAATGTAAATTAGCTGATTGGAGTTTTTCTAAAAAAATGAAATAATTTAAAATACAGCTGTAACAAATTTTTGAACACAAGACAACTAAGACAATTGAGAATCAATTGGAAAAACTGATTCGAAAATGTCTTTGACGAACCAGCAATGGCATCAACAGAAGTCGTGCCACCTACAACTTTTAAAAAGAATACAGTTGTTTAAAATTAAAGAATTTTATAATGAAAAATACATGGTAAACTGAAGAAGACTTATTGAAGTCGAAATATATTTTTTACTATTTTCATGGTTTTTTATCATAAATGTAAATTAGCTGATTGGAGTTTTTCTAAAAAATGAAATAATTTAAAATACAGCTGTAACAAATTTTTAACACAACTACAAATTGAGAATCAATTGGAAAAAGCTGATTCAAAAATGTCTTTGACGAACCAGCAATGGCATCAACAGAAGACGTGCCACCTACAACTTTTAAAAAAATACAGTTTTAAAATTAAAGAATTTTATAATGAAAAATACATGTAAACTGAAGAAGACTTATTGAAGTCGAAATATATTTTTACTATTTTCATGGTTTTTATCATAAATGTAAATTAGCTGATTGGAGTTTTTCTAAAAAATGAAATAATTTAAAATACAGCTGTAACAAATTTTTAACACAACTACAAATTGAGAATCAATTGGAAAAACTGATTCAAAAATGTCTTTGACGAACCAGCAATGGCATCAACAGAAGACGTGCCACCTACAACTTTTAAAAAAATACAGTTTTAAAATTAAAGAATTTTATAATGAAAAATACATGTAAACTGAAGAAGACTTATTGAAGTCGAAATATATTTTTACTATTTTCATGGTTTTTTATCATAAATGTAAATTAGCTGATTGGAGTTTTTCTAAAAAATGAAATAATTTAAAATACAGCTGTAACAAATTTTTAACACAACTACAAATTGAGAATCAATTGGAAAAACTGATTCAAAAATGTCTTTGACGAACCAGCAATGGCATCAACAGAAGACGTGCCACCTACAACTTTTAAAAAAATACAGTTTTAAAATTAAAGAATTTTATAATGAAAAATACATGTAAACTGAAGAAGACTTATTGAAGTCGAAATATATTTTTACTATTTTCATGGTTTTTTATCATAAATGTAAATTAGCTGATTGGAGTTTTTCTAAAAAATGAAATAATTTAAAATACAGCTGTAACAAATTTTTAACACAACTACAAATTGAGAATCAATTGGAAAAACTGATTCAAAAATGTCTTTGACGAACCAGCAATGGCATCAACAGAAGACGTGCCACCTACAACTTTTAAAAAAATACAGTTTTAAAATTAAAGAATTTTATAATGAAAAATACATGTAAACTGAAGAAGACTTATTGAAGTCGAAATATATTTTTACTATTTTCATGGTTTTTTATCATAAATGTAAATTAGCTGATTGGAGTTTTTCTAAAAAATGAAATAATTTAAAATACAGCTGTAACAAATTTTTAACACAACTACAAATTGAGAATCAATTGGAAAAACTGATTCAAAAATGTCTTTGACGAACCAGCAATGGCATCAACAGAAGACGTGCCACCTACAACTTTTAAAAAAATACAGTTTTAAAATTAAAGAATTTTATAATGAAAAATACATGTAAACTGAAGAAGACTTATTGAAGTCGAAATATATTTTTACTATTTTCATGGTTTTTTATCATAAATGTAAATTAGCTGATTGGAGTTTTTCTAAAAAATGAAATAATTTAAAATACAGCTGTAACAAATTTTTAACACAACTACAAATTGAGAATCAATTGGAAAAACTGATTCAAAAATGTCTTTGACGAACCAGCAATGGCATCAACAGAAGACGTGCCACCTACAACTTTTAAAAAAATACAGTTTTAAAATTAAAGAATTTTATAATGAAAAATACATGTAAACTGAAGAAGACTTATTGAAGTCGAAATATATTTTTACTATTTTCATGGTTTTTTATCATAAATGTAAATTAGCTGATTGGAGTTTTTCTAAAAAATGAAATAATTTAAAATACAGCTGTAACAAATTTTTAACACAACTACAAATTGAGAATCAATTGGAAAAACTGATTCAAAAATGTCTTTGACGAACCAGCAATGGCATCAACAGAAGACGTGCCACCTACAACTTTTAAAAAAATACAGTTTTAAAATTAAAGAATTTTATAATGAAAAATACATGTAAACTGAAGAAGACTTATTGAAGTCGAAATATATTTTTACTATTTTCATGGTTTTTTATCATAAATGTAAATTAGCTGATTGGAGTTTTTCTAAAAAATGAAATAATTTAAAATACAGCTGTAACAAATTTTTAACACAACTAAAAGTCATGTGAGAGTACTTCATTTCGATGGAGAGAATGAAACGATAGCAGGTTTTAAAACAAATGAACATCGAATACTAACTACTAAAGCAACTCATCTAAAAGCCCTGGACGAAGAGATCTTCAGAACGACAAATATCGAGTACAAATAGGATTGTGCTATACATGCACTTTTGACATCACTCAAAGCAATAAAGGACTAAGGTGCCGCAATTGCTATGCACGTCAATACCATATTAGCTGCCGTAAGAAATATAACATTTTTGCAAAACCGTTTACTTGCCAAACGTGCCTAAAAAAACAATAAAAATTGTATGCTTTTTTTACCTGAATATTTTTGTTGTTATGGTTTCTTGTGTTCAATAATGAATAAATTAAATTTTCTAACGAATTCTCCTTATTTAAGGCATGGGTTTTCACTAGTAGGTACCTTCTTTGTTCCTTTGGTACCTTTTTTTCGACTGAAACTCGAACGAACCTTCCTATGCCAATAACTAGTTGAGGATGTGGCAATGATTAACTTTTCACTGCCAATGGTAGCCATGGTGCAATGTCAGGTAATTGTAAAATGTTGCCATACTCCAACATTCTCTTAATGGTGCCAATGATTGGGTAGTTTACCTTAGCAACAAATATTGATCAAATGGTGTATGCTTCTAGTGATAATAATTTTTCCTCTATCGTGGGCAAAGAGTTTTATACAGGGTGGCCCACGAAACTGGTAGCCCCTGCTTTTGCATTTTGTGTTATATTACAAAAACCAATATAAATACATACAGCAAATATTGTTTAGTTTGATATTTACCAACATGATCTGTTTCTAATGCATACAAAATATAATGATCTACTCTGTTTTTATATGGGTTGCAGTAGAAGATCCTCAGGGGCTACAAGTTTTGTGGCCCACCCGGTATTGAGGAAGCTGATGCTCGTCTGGTCTGGCACGCAAGAAATATGGCAGAACATGGTGCTACATGTGTATTGGTTTTATTTGTGTCATATTTTGACGTTCTAAAAGAGAGTGGATTAGAAGAGTTGTAGCTGCTGACCGGAACAGGAATAAAAAGTCGATATGTACCGGTGCATGCTATAGCAGAGGCTCTTGGTAGAGAGAAATCTGAAGTCCTTCGTGGATTTCACGCTTACACTGGCAACGACAATATGTCATATTTTGCGTCTAAGGGTAAGAAAACGTGTTTTAATACGTGGCTTTTTCTTCCGGAGGTAACACCAGATTTTGTCATTATCAGCGATGTCGGAGAAAAATATGAAACTATTGGAAAAATTTACTTGTTTTTATATGATCCTCATACTTCGTACACGTCTCTACATAAAGTACGCATAAACCTTTTTGCGACCAAGAACAAGCTTGTACAGTTCATTCCACCTACTTTTGCGTCATTAGAGCAACACGCACTTCGTGCAATGTATCAAGAAGGTCACTTGTGGGGAAATGTGATGACAAGTGATCTTAAGCAGCCACCTTCGCCATCTTTGTGGGGTTGGAAATTATCAAATAGATGTTGGGTACCTCTATGGTTTAAAGAAAATGAAATTGGAAAGACCTACCATGTCTTGATCGTTGTGGCTGCAACGAAAATTGCAACACACTGCGATGTGTTTGTCGCAAAGTTGGTCTATTTTGTACACTGCAATGTAATCCGTGTAGAGGAAAATGTGAAAATAGTAATAGGTTAGTTCTTTTATGAAGGTGGATATACCTAGATCTGATTATTTTTTTCAGTTCTTTTGTCTTTCAGATTTCCTTTGACCAGTGAAGACCGTGAGTTCGAAGAAAATGTTTAATAAATAATTTTTATATTTTATATTTTTTTAAGAAAATAAAGTTGTATAGTGCAAATTTTTTGAGGGTTTTAGTTATATAACGAAAATTACCCACTGAAGAATTAAGAAAAGAGAACAAAATTGTTGTAAATCCTATTTTTCTACGTTTTTCTTATGTTTGAGCTACGCCGCTGGCATATGTCCCAAGCAATTAGTTTTTTTGTGATGTTTAGATTAAAAAATATCTCATTTATTAATTTTAATCATAAAATCATAATATATTTATATTAAGAATTTAAATATTAATTTTTAATAATTGTTTTTGAAATTAATTTTAAATTGCCGCTATCTTGAATTATAACGGATGGAATTTGGGGTACTGCAGGCAAAATTGTTCCCTAGGGTGTAATACGTTATCTCTAAAAGCCGTTTGCTTTTATCATAAAGTGCAGTTATCTTTTGCTATCCGCTTCCACTATAAACACATTGTATAGTTTTGGCACTTAACAAATACGTATGTGTAATTCATCTTGTGTGCACGCAACAAAATTACTTTATTCATTATATAGTGTTCGAAGTGAGTTTAGGTTAATACGTTCTTCAGTCCTGTGCACGTTATTATTGTTCATGCAGTGCTAGACCGTTTCCACTAAATGTTTCAGATATACGTATTGATTGGCTGTCCTTCTAACTCCTAGGTGACTGAAAATTGAATTGATTATTCTTGCCAGTGTTCTTTACTTATTTCTTGTGGTGTCCTCCCGTATCCACTACATTGATTAGAGGTCATGTCTGTTTGTCGCCCATTAGCAAGTTGTTTTTTGTAAATTCGCACCCTTCGGTTGATTGTGCCGCCTTAAAGTGAATTTCTATGTCTGAGCATTGTTCTTCCCTACTCCTACAGACATTTTTCCTTCTGAAATTCATTTATTGTGGAAGCTGTGTTTAAGATTCCTTTGTTTCCGAAGTTTATTCTTTCAGGTTCAGTTACTACATTTCTGTTTTATATTATTATTCTCCTGTATCTCAATAACTTGTTCTAATGTTGTGCTGCGGGATATCATCAGTAACGTCTGGTTTTAGAGTCTGGTGTAGTTTTTGATTTAGTGTCTTACTTACTTCATTCTATATTGATTATTAGATATATTCGTGTCTGCGTACAGTGTTGTCAATTATTTATCTAGTTGAACAGAATTAGATTCACTTCCAGGTTACCCAATATAGGTATAACGATAAGCGTCCATGTTTAACATAAGCTTACGTGGTGAAGCCTATCTAAAGATCGTTGTAAAAAATCTATCAAGATTGTTCTAAGAACAATTTCAATAAATAATATAGCAGCAGAAAATATTAACCCAACGGCAACGTGGCGTGGCGTCATCAACTTTTAATAAAATAATAACACCCAAACAGAACTAATAATTAAAAATCTTTATATTCAACCAATAACACCGCATTCAAACACGCTATGAGGAGAATGCATTCATGAAGAGCGAATAACTATAGTGAAATTGCAGCTTTATTTCCTGTATCGTAGTATCCGGGATGTCTTCGGTTTGAGCATTGGTATTGTTTTATTTCTTCTAACATTTGTCCTCCTTTCTGTTATTATCAGCTGTCAACTGTGATTTATATGGATTATTGTAACATTCTGCAACTAGTTTCATTGTCTCTCTTTTTTGTAATTGTTCACCTTAGTTATTTCGGAGTGCAGGATTTACTATATCATGTCCTATATATAAATTATGTCTTAGGGCATTAACGTGTCTGTATTGTAATTTGCTACACGGGAATTTATTTGTACACAAAAGAAAAAGAAAATAATATATACTTCACAACACAGAAAACACCTTAGCTTGAAGTAACCTAATTATTTATTTACAGTATGTACACATACAAACTCTGCACCATACTCGAAAAAGGCAACAAAAAATCTGTGATAGAATAATTTGTTTGTAAATGAAATAGTAGATGTAATTTTAGTTTTACTTATAAAATGTACAAGTCAAAAACAGAACTCTACGATATTAACTCGCAATTCGCTCGGGTACAAGTATCTCAACTGTACGGTAGTGACCTAAACATTGGAACTGCGATAACGGAATACGGGAGATCTCAAGTTCTCATTAATTCGCTATTACCTAATCGCCATCTATCCGAATTTGTACTATTTCGACTAGGGCTTTTACACTTAAAACTGTGTATTTTTAGCGCTCACAAGGTGTTAATCGCAATATCCAATCTCCCGAAAACCCTCGCAAAAATGTTTAGTTATATTTCAAAATGTTGATTTACTGAACGCGACCAAAATTGCTAACATCCAGGTTGTCCAATCGAAGCAAATGCTAAATACATAAAATAAAAATAACCTATTCCACATACATTATTGCACGAGGTGAACGTCGCAGATAGCTACACAGATTTCTTAATGTCTCGGTAACATCGGTTAGGAAGATTACCATTAAACAAGGTAGGCACATCGCATAAGCTTTCACAAAATTAGCTTGAACGATATTTCTAGTTTAACTATGAGATGACTGAAACGCTAGTAGGTACCTGGGGATGCACAGTAGCGCAGCTTCGTCAGAGCAGCCATGCAGCGTAGCTACACGGAGATGCTGACCACTAGTTGGAAATAACCTCAAGTGCGACAGGTTTTTCTCTAACCTTCATACGGGTGAAAAACCTTGTGATTTTCACAGTGGGGAGAAGTCGTGTATTCGAAGACTACCACATCAATTAAGGGTTGCTCAAAACGGCGTGAGGGTTGGTCCACCAGGTGCTTTGGCGAGCGACATCAATGCCACAGGCATAATTGAACCCGAAAAGACGGAAAACGAAATAGCAGTACTAATTGGAGGCTAAGCGGAAGAGACCTGAAATAACACGATATCGAACTCGATGTTCAAACGGAACTACAAATAACATACCAGAGATGTTGGATGGCTTCGAGTGAGTAATTTGCAGAAATACATAATTAAACCAGTATAACTGGCTTTATTCCAGCAATATCACACATTTCCTATAGCTGATTAATAGATTTTAACAACAATTTTGAAATGACTTGATCCACAATAAGTCAAAATTTAAAACCACATGCAGCTCTAGAAGGAAATAATCTCACTAAATCAGTGTTATAAAATGGCCGCCGGAAATCATACTATCAAAACCCTTTTGAAAAATTTGCCTAAATATCAAGGTTTTGCAAATCACCCAAAAAAAAACAAAAATGAGTATGCAACCAAACACTGGGAACTGCATCTGTATGTATTTAAACAAAAAATTATACGAAACAATTTGAAACAATAAAGAAGCCGACCTACGATTAATTAATAAAATTGATCGATGGTAGCAAAAAATCGCTGATAACCCCCCTACAGTTTATACACCACGGCAGCTCTGAAAACTCTTTACTTACCGCGATTGCTTTAACTAACTCAAATTTCGGTGGCCTTGGGTCGTAGGTTCAAATCATCAGCTGTGTACCCTGGAATGTCTTGGAAAAAAAGGAAAGGAAATGGGCGCCAGAAATCAAAAGATTTCAAATAATAAGAAAATAAACTACAAGTGACTAGCGTTTAATTAGTAAAAATAGAAAGTCTTGAAGTGTCAGTAATAAATAATCAGGATAATTAAAATGAAAATAATGTGATAACAAAGTTGTGTACGTTAACTGAAAGTTGCGACACGCATAAAATGAAAAAACCCTTTTTGGGTTATTTTAATAACTTTACCAACAAATCATTCGTGAGATAAGCTTATCACAGTCATTTAATAAATCCTTCTGTTTAGGCTATTGAAAATAAAAAAGCGTGACTGTACCTTTTACAGAGGGTCAATACACATCAAAATTGCAGCTTTAAATACTGAGCATAATTAACTATAAGCATAAAAATTCAAATATAAAAAGCAAGAGCATGTATGAAATTGAACATTACATGTTAATAATTGCGGAACGTGTGAATTTAAATTCCAAATAATTACGGGTTTAAAATGTATAAATGTAAAATCCAGGTATTGAAGATAAGTTGATATTTAATCCCGGAATAGCACTAACTAACCTCGAAACATAAGCTGGACGTGAACGGCTACAACCATTGTTGAAATCGCCGTGGATGCGCCGAAAATTGCTGCGAAAGCATCCTCAAAAGGCAGAAAATACGCCGAACCCAGCAGGTGTCGAAAATGCGATAAGGCTAGCGCCTTGGCCTCCGAGATATACTCGTGGTTGAAACTGGTAATTAAGAGCTAAGAAAAAATGTAATTACTATGCGAATAACTAAACAGAAAAACGCCATCGTACCTGATCATAATCAGCCCTTAGGAACACAAAGCTCATAGAAATCGGTTGAGCGCACGTAATTTGACTTAATTAAAATCAAACCTCAGCCACGCCAAACACGGTGGGCCAAGGAAAGAACAGCAAGTGCTCGGACGAAAAATTCTTTTTCAAAAGAAGGCTCGCACTCTGATAAGAGATAGCGGCGGTCGAGAGTTCATCGCGCAAAAGATAGAACTCGAACCAGGTACAAAATGCGCTGGTTTGGAAAATTGAAGAATTTGAAATGCAAAGGATTTATAATTCAAATAAAAATATACAGGTTAAGCCTGAAATAATTGGATAACTAGCGAAACAATTAGGCGAAGCCAAAAAATTGTTTCAAATTCTTGACTGCATCTAAATGATTTCAACACTGTAACGGATCTTCCTCCCAAACCAAAGATAGGTAAATTTCACAGATTTACCGACGTAGAACCTATGCCTGCACCATAATGTAGCTTTGAAACTTTACAGCTATCACGATGATCTCCAACAAACCCGAAACACAAACGAAATGGGGTTCTTCTTGGTCGTAATTTAGGCCTTAAAGGCCTGTAATTTCCAGCACTTTATTCTTGAGATGTGGATTGCCAGCTTTCTTTCCACCGCTTTAATGGTCGTCCAGGTAGTCTTCTTCCTCCGACCTTTCCATCTCTTGCTATTCTTGCTATTCTGTTGTTGTCCATTCGGCTTACGTGTTCGTTCCAATTTCGCCTGCGTTGTCTAGTCCATCTCACAATGCCTTGAACTTTACATGTTTCTCTGATGGTTTCGTTTCTGATTCTGTCTCGCAGGGTTTTTCCTGTTATTGTTCGTAATACCCTCATTTCAGTTTTTCGTAGTAGATGTTTTGTTTTACTGGTGTCTGCTCTTGTCTCTGCTGCGTAGGTCATGATGGGTCTTATGCATGATTTGTATATGCGCACTTTGCCATCTATGTTAAGGAACTCATTACTCAATATTACGTCTTTTAAACATCCTGCTACTGAATTGGCTTTAATGGTTTGGCTAGCTACTTCTTTTGTTAAATTTCCATAGCTAGATATTTCTACACCTAAGTATGTAAATGTCATTACTTGTTCAATTGTTTTATTGTTAACCATTAATTTACATCTTTGGGGTTCTTTTGCTATTACCATGCTTTTTGTTTTTTCTACCGATATTGTCATATTGTATTTCTCAGCCTCTGTTTTGAATTTTTGTAGTAATCGCTGGAGATTGTCTTCATTTTCTGCTATAATTATTGCGTCGTCTGCATAACATACAATTGAGATCTCGCCTGTGCTGAGTTTATACCCTAGATTCAGGTTCTTTGTTGCTGCGATAATTTTATCCATTATAAGATTAAATATTAGCGGACTTAGGCTATCTCCTTGTCGGATTCCTGTACGAACCTGTACGTCTTCAGAGTATTTTCCTTGTAATCGTAGTTTAGTCGTATTGTTCGTGTTTAGGTTTTTTATTACTCTTATTAAATCTTGGGGTATTCCCTTTTCTTGGCATATTTGAAGCACATCTTTTAACAGTACGCAATCGAATGCTTTCGTTAGATCTATAAAGCATATGTACATCGGTTTATTAAACTCAAGCGATTTCTCAACTAGTTGTCGGATAATAAATATTGCATCGGTAGTCGATCTGTTTTTACGAAATCCTTGCTGTTCCTCCTTTATGCCTACTATTTTGTTTATTTCGTCGCCAATCAAGCTGGTGAATAATTTAGATATTGTATTTAACAGCGATATGGTTCTATAATTTGAGGGATAGTTCTTGTTTCCCCTTTGAAATAGTGGAATTGTAATACTATGTCGCCATTCGTCTGGTACTGTGGATTTATCTATTATATTTTTAAAGAAGATCCTTAATTCTTTGGCTAATGTTGTTCCGCCATATTTAATCAGTTCATTAGGTATAGTATCGGGCCCGGAAGCTTTTCTATTTTTCAGTTTCTTCATAGATTCAGTTATTTAATTTTGGAGGAATGTTGTTTGATTTATTATTTGGTTGTTTTCCACATTCTGGGGAAGATCATTGTCAACGTTGCTTACTTCACTATATAGGGTACCTAGGTATTTTGCCCATTGTTCTTCGCTTAAGTTTTGAATTTGTATACATTCATTAATGCTGTTTTTTTGTCGTTTAATAATTCCCCAAATTTTCCTTTGTGCACCGTATAGATCATGTTCGATTTCTTTTGTAAATGCCATCCAGTATTCTCGTTTTAGGGTTCTTATTTGTGTATTTACTCGGTTTCTGACTTCTACGTAGTTCTGATGTTCCTCTTCTGTTTTGTTTGATCTGTATATGAGATAAGCTTTTCTTTTCTCTTGCGCCAATTGTTTCACCTCTTTTGTGAACCAGGGCTTTGTTTTCCCTCGTGTCGGTATTTTTACTTTTATTTTACCAATGGCTTGTTCGGCCGCACTTAATATGTTGTATTTTAGTTTGCGCCAGCTTTCGTTGATATCTTCTTCATCTTCAATTGCATTATCAGTTATCATATTCTGCAGTCTTATTTCATATAAATTTCTAGTACTTTCATCTTGTAACGACTCTATATTCAGTTTCTCTGTAGTTCTACATTCAAGTTTTTTATTGTTTTGTGCTATCATTCTTATTTTGCAAAGTATTAGACGGTGGTCAGAACCAATGTTTGCAGATGTTAGAGCCCTTACGTCTAATATTTGTGTAGGATGTATTGTTCTGTTAGATAATATATAGTCAATAGTTGATCGTTGACCTCTTGAGTTTTCCCAAGTGTATTTGTGTTGTTGCTTGTGTGGGAAGAAAGTGTTGTTGATACGTAGCTCATTGTATGCACAAAATTCGATGAGATGTTCCCTATTTTCATTAATTGTGTCTTCGTTAAATTTTTGTTTTACACCCTGGATAACTTGGCTTCCTATCCTGGCATTTAAGTCACCTAGTATGAGCACTTTATCAATAGGTTGTATTTTATCTAGTAGCATTTGTAGGTCTGCAAAGAAACTTTCTACTTCTTCTTTTGGCTTGCTGATATCGGGTGCGTACACAGATATGAAAGGATTTATCGTATTACCAAAGTTGACTGTGATTTTTAATATTCTGTGGTTTACGTAATTGACTTCAGCAATGTTTTGTTCATATTTCTGATGTATTAATAAGCCGACTCCAGATGATGCCCATTCAGATTTTTGTTTTCCGCTATAAATTAATAGGTAATCGTCATATCTGCTTATCCCACATCCTTTCCTTTTTGTCTCTGATAGGGCGCATATATCTATTTTGTGGTGTTTCAATTCCATTATAATCTCCTGGTCCCTTTTAGACCAAGAGTTTATGTTCCAACAGCCCATACGCAGCACTTTTTTCTTCCATTTACTCTTTTTCCTTTTTCTTGCGTTGTTCGTCATCGATAAAGTCTGTCCATTGTTTTCCGAGGCTATTTTGTGTTGTACTATATCCATAATTTTAATTATAATTGTGTTTCCTTAAGCGTCATGTTGAAATAATTTCCACAATCGATTTCCTTGTTCATGCGGTGGTTGTCACGTACAACTAAGGCACTACCAAATAATTTAGAAAAGGATGAGCAGCCTAAAAGAATCTCCAAAATAGAAGGTGAAAGGAAAAATGGGAAATTACAAAGGTATGTTAAAGATAGAGTTCAGAAAAGGACCGTGGCTTAGCAAAAGAGTCGGGCTCCATGAATCCATGTATTTCAGCGAAAAATAATGCGAAACAATTCTTGACTAAATCTAAATTATTTCAACACTGTTACAGTATTTTCTATAATATCTTGTGTCATAGCCCTCCGTATTTCTTAATCGGAAAGGGACGTTTAGGCGCGATTCTTTAGGCGCGCATCTTTAGGCGCCCACTTTTAGGCGCGAGCGCTTTAGACGCCGACGCTATTAGGCGCCTGGACGTTTAGGCGCCGCAACTTTAGGCGCAGGAACAGTTAGGCGCCACATGAAAGAAATTCACATTATTCTTAATTTTAAAATTTTTTGTTATTTAATTATTGCAGTCATTAATGTTGAAGAAAAATTCAAACGAGCCTTCTTCAGTGTGTTCAGTGTTCAGTGTAAAGTTGTACAAATTTATATATTGAATTTACATTTTATCGATTATGAACAATTAGTTATTTACTTTTTGTATATGGATAGTTTAACGTAGTGAAATTATATGGTGTGTATAATTCCACCACGTTAAACTACCCATATACAAAATGTAAATAACTCATTTTTCATAATCGATACAATGTAAATTAAATATGTAAATTTGTAAAACTGAACACTGAAGAAGGCTCGTAAAAGCGATAAATACATATTGTTTATGAAAGTGTTAATTTTTCTTCAACATTAATTACTGTAATAATGACCCAACAAAAAATTTTGAAATCAAGAATAATGTGAATTTCTTTCATGTGGCGCCTAACTGTCCCCGCGTCTAAAGTAGGGGCGCCTAAACGTCCAGGCGCCTAATAGCGTCGGCGTCTAAAGCGCTCGCGCCTAAAAGTGCGCGCCTAAAGATGCGCGCCTAAAGAATCGCGCCTAAACGTCCTAGACCGTTTCTTAATACCGGTTTGCCTGTTTGAACTCTAGTGTCTTCCCTTTTGTTTATATTTTTCAGTTTTCTATTTACAACCCAAATTTTCCACTTAAGTGATTATTATCTCTACTGTTTATTATTAACTTGACGATTTTCTTAACTTCTCTGTTGTGGTAAGCAGTTATTTGGATTTAGGTCGTAAGCAGTGGTATGTCACGTTAAAAATTTACTTTGTCAATGCCATTCTATGCGTGCAAAGAGGGGTTGGCAATTCGTTGAGCATCTTCGCGCGGGCTCAAGTTTGTGCGGGGGAAATAGTTGTGAGTTAGTAGAGACTGAGAGCAAGGTTATACGGTAAGACGTAATTTCAGAGGTGCAGATCCGTCAAATGTAACAGCTACTTTGGGAGCCTTATCGACTACATTTTGGAATTTCTCAACCTTGTCGGATTTATTAATTCCTAATAGCTTATAAATTTGAAATTGCGTTTTCGGTCTTATTACTGTGTAGTGCTATTTAATTTCTTCCTCGGATGGAATACCTGAGAGAATTCCTTATCTTTCGCCAACATCCTGTAATCGAGGGTCCGGCCTTATCTAGCACATGAAAGTCTATTGTCACACAATTTAAACTGCCGTTGTTCATTCTTTGCCATTCGATAACATCACGCCGGCTTGCGATTCTTTTTTTTTCAAGCACGGTAATTGCTCTACGTGCCCAAAATGACCTGAGAAATTCAACCCCTGCCTTCAGATTTCTTCAGATCAGCCGCCAACAGCTTTTCTGATTCTTACATCAATTGATACCAGGTAATTACTGCGTCCGGTAAAATTTAATAAATTTCTTTGTTAAGTAGCGCATGTTGTGAATTGCTGCTTATTTTGAATATGCTCCATTAAATGAAGCAATGCATATTGTGACATACCGGAGAATTCATCGCTTTCAGTGGACCAAACTTTTACTTGCATTTTCGTTGGGGAGTGCATTAACCTTTTTGAAATCTGCTGCTGGCTTACCTCCAGGCCACCAATAATGGTTTTCCTTCAGAATTTTGCCGAGAAACATGGTATAATTTGCTTATTTTGTGTAGAGTTCGTGACGCCACAACGCCCGGTAGTTTTATTGCAGTTCTAGCATTCAGGTGTGACCGGCGAGAAATACATTTTTTCTCAGATTGGGTGAAAAATGCAGTTCTTCCGACGTGGTATTGGTCCGCAAGGTGCGTAATTCCAGTATGTTTATGTCGTTGCTAGACGACCAACAGTATCATAATGCAAATAAACCCCTTGTTAAGACGACAAGATTTATTTCCATCGAAAATTAGTAGGTGTAACACGTAAGTATAGTAGATCTGCTGGCTTTTTGTGTTGCATTGCCGCTGTTAGTGCCAAGGCAGAAATTTCGACAGTCGGCTTAAAATATTCTACCTTTCCTAGTAGCTATACAGTGTCTTATTGACGGCTGTGTCCGAGAAATAAGCTGTTTTGGAAACAATTTCTGTCCTCAAAATGATACGGGAAAGTAAAGTATCACTTTACTGGACACGATTTCGGTAATTTGTCGTTGCTAGACAATTAGAAATAGCAGTACCAAAATGTACTCGTTGCTAAGATACTAAGCAGTATCAGGATAACCGTTTAACTTACACCGAAATAAATTTTCTGGGCCTAGGTCGGTAATAGTATATTACATACCGAGATGGAAAGTGTTTCAACAGGAATGAAGTTTTTCATCTTGGAATGTATACTATTTTACTCACAATCTGGTTTTGTTATTATGCATTTAATTAGACAAATTTCAAATAATACGTATTTTTACCGCAGTTTAATAAGTCACTTTAATAAATTAATCTAATACGCTATCGGTTAGCTAGCCGGGGAAAATTTCTTGCGGCTAGCTAGAAAGTAAAGTAAACATTGGTTCGCTTTCCTACCGTTTTGAAGGTTATAAACGTACATATTATTAAGTGATCTTGAGTAGAAATGCATAAGGCAATGTAATCATATTAGTACTTCTCAGGTTTTTTTCGATAGGAGAAAAAGTATAATGTTTCATTGTTGCAAAAAATTTGCTTTTAGGACCAGAAGACTTAATTTATCGCCCTACTTTTTCACTAATAAAAGAAATTACTATATAAGTGTGTTGTCTTGATATAGTCCTCTCAGATATCTATGGTTTTATTTGTTAAGCGAAATGCAGTTACGCGAATTTTTGCGTTCAGATAAGCATTCCAGAAACTACGATACAAGATAAAAGCCATTTTAGTGTCTAAAAAATTTTTCGTTGGCAAGGTTTAGCTTCTTGGTGGGATTTTGAATCCATCTCCGTGAACTTCATCAAATGGTGCTCACAGAGATTACACAGACTTTTCGCTGCATCACAAAAGTACACTTTTGTTTTGACTATGACGAGCAAGCCTTTTCTTCCATCTTACAACCTCTTTCCTTTTCCTACTGAAGGACATCAACCACTTCTTAACGCTGTTTGCGTATCGTAAACGAGTTCTACTCTTTAACACGTTGCAATTTTTTTTGGAACCAGGAACACTTCATTTTCTCTATTCTATGTTACGGTACCTAATGTGTTAGAACTGTTTTTAAGCATACATATTCCGTTTACGTATATTGAAGTGACAGTAGCTTTTACTATTACCCCCGATTAGAATACATTTATTTATGTAATGATTTATGTTTGAGCTTTTACAATTGGCCCCACACTGTTGTCCAATAGCTTTTATAGTAAAAAAGGTGTTTGTGCTTGTAAATATTTTAATGTCTTATTATATTACATTTTCAACTAGTTCAACTTATTCTTTAATGTTATTTTTTAATTTAAAGTTGTCATTTAAATATGGCGTCCTTTTAATACAGATTTATACTATATCTATTCTAAATTATATACATTTAGTTTAGCCTCGCTTCCGCAAAATACTTTACTGTATTTTAGCAATAATTTTCAGGTAAATGACAGATTTGGTTATCTTTCTATAAATACTAACTTGCATTGCTTTTCCGACAACAAGGTTGTTTGAGAAGGGATGAATGTTGGGCCTTACCAGTTGACGAAAGTTGTATTATGTGTTTTGTCAGCTGGTAGATATCGGCCTAGGTCAGCTAACTCACCGTGAACGTCGGAGTTCCAGAAAGCGAAGAAACTATGCTCAAGTAAAGAAGATACTATCGAAGAAAAGGACGCCAGGTTATCAAAGCAGCATTAATCATTTGTTCGAGCCTTCCCAAGGTTGAGATACACCGAATTTCAAAAATAACACCACCTACGTGAGCCAATAATGGGAGCTATTATCAACAACAACGCCTAACAATAGGATTCTACAGTGCAGCCAATAACATTAATTACTATATCAAATAGCATACAATAGATGTAATAAATATAATAGATAAGACACGTTAAAATAGTGTGTAACAAACCGCCAAAAATTACTTAACCGCTGTGCCACCTTGTTCTGGATGCGTAACCTGATTTTACCTGAGTGTAAAGCGTGCAATCAAAAATAACTTAAATCCGAAAATTACTCGCTTATAATTACACACTCTGTAAAGCAGAGATTCACCTAAAAAATCCTAGGGTAAAACCGGCGCAAGTGATTGAAAAGGCTAACTGTCGGCCTCGGAGGTTAGCTTAAAATCCGAATACTTAACATTAAAAATGTCGACAGTACGGGAAATATCAGCGTAGTAAGGCCTGACAGGGTTCTGTTATTCCCTAATAGAGATCCATAGTTGCTTCTGCAGTAAGTTAAAAAACGTCCCACTTGTATGCTCTCAAAACCCTAAATGCAGAGAAATCAAAGCGAGGGGCAAATTAATATAAACGGTTAACGTTACGTGAACTGCAGTGGAACCACAGTCACTTTGAATACTTTATTTAAATGTAGTTGGACAAACTTACTTCAATTTGATACATATCGCAAACTTTAATGAAGGTTAATGAGTTACTACGCGCTAGGAAAGCAAATTATTGAAGCAAACAGGTAAGTACAGAAATTATTCTAGTACGTGTGTTTTCACAAGACGTAGCTATTATAAATACTTAACAAAAAAGCGTAATTATTAAAGAATCCTATATGATAGCTACAACTATATATTCTAAAAGTATACGTAACCTTGCAGACAAAGTACATGATGGACGTTTCGCCATGTAGTGCAATCAACAAGAGAATGCTGCCTGAAAATTTTTCACGGACCTCTACAAAGTTCATCAAATAACCTGGACGTTCGAAGCAAACATTCTTAATGGAGGGGCCCGTCCCAGGGCAGTAAAATCAGGTGGGTTCGAACGCAATCAACAGGAGTATCTGCTACAGGTAGGGCTCGTTTATGCGTTCGCTAGCCTGTCCATATGTTGTCAATACAGAGAGCTAACATGAGCTACCGCAATTAACACTTCCCAAACCGATATAGGCTAAGCCTTTGGGTGTCCCAGTCACAAATAGGCTAAAATTAAAATCCTTATCTGTACAACGGTGCAAGGAGGTGTAGTTAACAAGCACGAACCTTTAGGATGGAGTGCAGCCTTTAAGTATGCCAAATGCTTATTATGCGGGTGCCAGAAAATCTGAGATCGAGAGGTTTCCAGGCTCACAAGTCCTCTATTCAGAGCTGGCTAAACCAAGCCTTAGTTGTTCGTCTTCTTCAAGCCTTAGTTAACCATCGAAACCATAGGGCACAACTTCTCTCTCTCGAAAGTAGGGCAGAGCACACCGACAGAATGCCGAAATAGCTATTAACATATCTAGGAATGTTATGAGTATCATAACTGCAGCAGATGTTGTATTGAAGCCCGAGCTCGCATAGCGAGGATTTTAAAACATCTGAGGCTGTTATGATTCATAACATCTGTGATTTGTTCAATAGTTTATCGGTTGCTGTATGGTTATGGTTGCCATGTACGGTAATGGACTATTACCGTACAGATCAGTTATGATTTAGTTACCAGCTTACTTTTGTATATGTAAACAGGGGATTAATATCCTGCAACCGATAAAAGCAGTTTACAATCTCCTGTTATCAAGAATCGAAAAGGAAATGGCCCAAGAAACACTTTTGGAATGCAAGTGTGAAAACATAGATGGCCCAAAGTAATGGTAAAATTCCAAAACGTGCAGGATGTAACTAAAAGTGCCCAAGGAAAAAGTTGATTCAATAAACTGCTTAAAATAAAACCTATCTATGTTAGATTATTTTCGACCTCTTTCGTTTTGCTCAAAATTACGTTTATTTGTCGCCCGAATTCGTACTGATTACGGCCCTGTACAGTTACATTCAAATTCATCTTAGCAGGCATTCAGACGTTTGCGACCTAGAAACCTCGTAAGCACTTTTGGAACCACGTAGTTTATTAAAGGCATTCCCGTCCGGTTTAGATTTCGTCGAATTGTGTCCGTGAATGCATTCTTTGTTTTGCATTATTGACAACCCAGGCTAACGCTAAGTTTTGTGTATTTCCTTTTGTTGGCCTCGGTAACTTGATATTTAAGCCCTTGAATTTTAAACCGATACGCAGTAGCTTTCGTTCATTGTGTGAAACTTTCCTTTAAGCTTTATCACCCCAAGCGGGACTTCTAGGAAATTTTGTAGCCAAATTTTGCCAATTCAGCAATTGCATCACCCGTTAAAGCCTTCTTTGTTGTGCTTTCTCGCCTACGCATTTTACGTCCAGGTTTGGGACTATTGAAATAAAGTTTGATAAACCCTTAGTTAACCGTGCATGTGGGATTATTAATTTTGGAGTTCAAAACTTTCTTCCGTTACGTTGTTCTTAAGCCCTGTGCATTTGAAATAATTAATTAGTAGCGAACCCCCGAATAAGACAGTTGTGTGATGAAGTTCACACCCCGGTCCTCGGAGCCGGGGGGGAGTTATGTTGTTTCGTGCTTAAGTAAGAATGTATTGGGTTTTTTTTCGCGCGGCAATTAATGGAGTTTCTATCGTGCCGTAATCACCATGGCAAAGTTCGTCGGAATCTTGAGTGCCGAGGGAGGCAATGTTTTAGTACAACGTATTTGTGGGGCGACGAGGTGTCCTTTCGTTTTGGAGTTCTTGCTCATTGGATTATGAGAAGAACAATTTTGCACTATTGCACATCAAGATAAGACGCTTCTTCTTCAAGCCTCCATTCTCGTATTGGGAAGTTTTGCATCTGCAGATCCGGTTACGTCGTGCTATCTTCACCGCCGCCCTTGGAGATTGTTCGTAAGGGGAACTCCAGCCGAATTTCCGACCTCACCGTCTTCAAAGCTGTGGGTGCTGTAATTGCTGCCGCCGCTGAGCTCCTCCGGATTCCTGCCCTGTAAGGTTCACTGACCACCTGAAGCATGTTTTGACTCGAGGTAGGCCCGATTTTGTTTATTGTATCTCGCTGTGTATTGTTTATTGTATTCCGTCGTGTACTACGAAAGTGCCTGGATGGCTAGTGTACGCTGCATTTCGTTTTGTACTTTGCGCCGGCTAATATTATAAAGGAAACCTTATTTGATTATGTGTGAGTTGTGGGAAAATATCCTTGTTATGTTTTTTTTGTAACAATGTACTTTTTGTTTTGTAATTAGCCATTAAGGTAACTCTTGCTTGGGAGCCCCGATAATTTTCAGTTAGGGTGTACCGTATGTAAAATCGACTTGAAATTTATTGTGTTTTGATTATTAAATACTAATTTGTTAAAGACAGCCTATTTTACTAGTAGCCTTTGAGAAACCTTTGGGGTCTTCTACCCGTAATTGGCCAAGGCCACCTGTACTAAGTGTAAAGCCAAAACATGTCTCTTTTGAGAAGCAAGCCCTAAGACTTGGGCTAGTGTCAGTTTTCTTTTGTGTTGATCTTCTAGGAGGGTGGCCAATTTTAAGGTAAGCTATCTGTTCCACGGCCACCCTGCATTTTGTACCAGCCGGCCTGGAGGGAGCTTGGTGAGCGACGTTGAGGAGCAGGCAGTTTGCAGCCAACCCAGTACTCCGTGGGTAAAGCTCTGTGGCATTTCTCGTTTTGGGCCACGAGGGCTGTTAATCTCATCAAAACGTGTTGCGTCCTTTGGCAATTCTTTTAAGCAAGCTTTAGGGTAAGTACCCCGTCGGTTTTTCATTCAAGTCTTCGAACTACCCCTTCCCGACTGAGCTAAGCGCGAGTAACCGGAACAAAAAAATCTGTTCCAACACATTAAGATCTGTGATTTCTAGGGAAAACCGGCGAACCCTCTAGTTTGTACCCGTTTTTGAACAATCAATACGACCTATGTCGATCTGATGAATAAATACCGTAACATCTAGCCACTTCTAATAGTGAATGCTATAACTACAAATTAGGCGTAATGGTTGACTACCCTTCTGTAGGTTCCTTCTCGTTCACCTGGTTTTTCAGAGTGAGCTGCATGTGGCCCCTAACGATACCGGCACATCTGAATCGGAGTTAAATGGTTGTCCTCGTTCAAGCAGCACTTTCTTCAAGTTCAACACAGCCCGCTAACATTATAGTCTATAGACTCCTTTACGTCGACAAATTCACAACTTCAGGCTTAGAAACGAGATCCCAGCTCCTTCTGTGTGGTATTCTCAAGGTCCTGCCTTTCTAGGTGCCTTGTAGATGCAGCCGTGCTTATAGACTACATTTGGGCGGGCGACCACTATGCATCGGACGTTTATATTTTCTATCACGAACATATATTTTCTGATTTTATTTACCATTTTTTATTTTTATTTTGTTGTGGCCTTATGTCTACGCATGTATTCACTCAATAAAACGATAAATTAAAATTTTTACTGGCAAAATTATATATATTTTACAGCTATTTGGGAAGTATAAGCATTCTGATACCCTTATTTATATACATATACATTTTAAATATCTTTATGGCGACCAACTTAATGATTTTGTATACAAACTCACTTTACCTAATTTACATACTTGATCAATTCACTTTATTTTTAAGGGTTAAATGTCCAATTTACATTAACTGACAGTCGATATATGCTGAGTTGGTTATCGTAAATTTCTAATTAATACAAGTTGTAGGTCATAATTTGGTATCGTTACAAAACATATGTAGTTGGGCTACGAATTACTACCGATATCAGCACGAAGAATATCTCGCTACTATATACAAACTTACAAATGGAAGGAATTGCTTTTACATTCCGTAATGTAACAAATTTTATTAGATTATTGACAGCTACTTGCAGACTAGAAAATAGATTTAAAGCTCTTTAATATATCACACGCTTTCATATAAACGTCTGCTAGAATTGTATCTTTCATCAATCTCTGAATGGAATTTTAAAGAACAATACAGACGCATTCGAAACTTCTTGTTCTCGATTTCTTTCGCCTCTTCATTCCATCGATCACAAATAAAATTTCCGTGGTGAAATCATGGGGTTTGGTGAAAACATTTCTATCTGCCGAATAATCTATTACGTGCGAGAAGAGCTTTGTTGGCATTCGTCTTTTATTATTTAAACATGTGCGTCTGAACTTGATAACATGTCTGGCGGGATTCATTGAAAATGTGTTTCCGCCTCGCTTGAGCATTTTCCTATTTCCGCTTCCCGAGAGTGAATGAATACGTCGAAAATGTACAAATTACTGCCCTTCACGCTTACTTTCCCAACAAGTTCGGTTCGATTTTTCATCTCCCCGATTTCCGGATTCCATTTGTAACAATGACGCGCTTAAGAACCTGCAGGACAACGCGCACGAGCGCTTTTAGGAATCTGCGGCCGTAGAGGCACTCGGACTCTCGTTGCGGCAAAGCCTCTTAATTACGAGGAGGGAAACCTCAACGAGCCCAAATTGCGAGCAACTTTCTCCTACAACATTTTTAATTGCTGTAGGGGTGGCTTCGGGAGTTTATTATTTCAACTTTGAGAAGCTTCTAAAGAATGCAGGACGAGAGGGTAATTATAATACTTTGCGCAACTTTATAGCGAATTACACAAGCGGAACGCTAAAAGAATATTCTGGTATTAACATTATGAATATGGTTAATTAACTTCGCGTTAGGGTCTGCCAAGAAATTTAATTAGTTTCCCGATGCAACAGACATGCAGGGCCGACCCCCAAGCCGCAACCCTTTGGACTAAATAGTCCAATGCAAATTAATTACAAATCGACGCTACAGCTCCTGTTCTTGTTGCAAGGGAGGCGAAAGTTTCCTCTAAATGAACAAGACAAGCTACATAGAGTTTCCCCCACTGTTGTTTTGTCAATTCTAAAGATTACTACTAACGACTTGGTGCTGTGACAGCTATTGTAAAATATCTGTTAATATCCAACTGCATAGATGTGTTCACGCTTACCACTCGTATTGCATCCATTTATACTTTTTAGAAAAATGGCATACATAGATAGGCAACTTACAAAAAAAATACTTTTTATTAGCTTAATTCTACACTAAGGAATAAATAAATAAGATAACGGAATAAGCTCTACGAGTCAATTACTGCTCCACAAATGAACCGGACCAGTAGCATATATTGCTGCAATTTTTAAAAATATTTTTCAAAAGAAAAGTCTTATCTTTTTTTGCAACTTTTCAAGATTGTGTCACTATAAAACGCATTTCTTTTCATAATTTGGTTTAAATAAAACTATGGCCATTAATAAAATTTTATCATTTGCAGATTTTGAATTTTGTCCAAATGTTGATTAGGGTGGTTCTAATTTTGCAACCTCGGAATTTTGTTAATCGCACCCCCTAAAGTCGTTCCAGTGCCAAAAAAACGAATCCATAAAAATGTTGAGCCCAATCCAAAAATATTAACACGTGCCACCGAGCCTCGGAAGTTTCCGAATTGCAGATTTTAATTGAATTCTCTCGTTATCAATTAATATCTGACGAACCGGAAATGCTATCGAAATTTTGATAATAACATAAATAAAAGGAAATTTAATTTTCTACAATTTTAGTTATATGCAATTTCTTCACAAACATACTGGATGTTAAAAAAATGCGTAAAGTATTAGAAAAACGTAATAATTCGAGATTTTTTTTTAAATTTTTAATTTGAAAACGTAGAAGTATTACAATTTTGAAGCTAATTTTGATAATACAAGTAAATAGATCTTATTATATATAAATGTTTGAAATTCAGTAATAACAATTTTTTACCTATTTTAAGCATATTGAAATATTTTTATAATCAGTTATTTAAAAAAAAAAGGCTCGAACTGTCGAACACAGTTTCTTTGTTTGTCAAAACAAACCAGACGTTTAGAAGAAGGGTATACCATCAGGGGAGTTTACTGTAGTGGCGTCGCTAGTATGTCATTGGTTTTTCGGACCATTCAACCAGAAAGAGAGATACGTAAAACAAATGACATGCGAGCAACGCCACTGGTTTACTGAAATCTGGAACCCTTGTTCTATTACTCTAGTTGAAAGCATTTCGAAAAGTGAACGGTATTACTTGTTTTGCGTATTTAAATATTTTGAACTAGCGTCGTGCGTATTTTAATATTATAAAGCATAGGAAATGATGCACATCAAATGATTGCTAGTAAGTTGCCCTCAAACAAACAAGTTTCAAAAGTCCTTTTTTTTAATATGCGTGTAGTTAAATTGAATTTACGTGAAATTACAAAATTAATTACTCAAGAAGTAGTTTGTTGTGTTTTAGTAAAAAACACGGCTACCAGCTAAGAAAAAATATTATTTTGTAGAAAAGCTGGAATCAATATAATCTGAATAAAGGAGTCTGCAAAAACGAGGAAGTAAAAAAGCTGACTCAAAAAGGAAGGAACAACAATCAGTTGAAAAATTTGACGACCTGTTCGATATCGCACATGCGAACGCTCTAGGATTAATAGATGTAGAAGAAGATAAACAGTTTTTGTTTCTTCAAAAGCAAAAAGGGTGACCAGGTAGTATGCTTGGTGTTGATATCAGGTTACATCAACAAGTGAAGAGAACTGAATAGCGACTGGAAAGGGAAGATACAAGGAGAAAACGAACTTACGAAGAGATAGAAAATTTAAGTAAGTATATAATATATTATAATTGTTTACTTCAGGTTACAAATAATATTGTGGAAAGGATTATTAAACTGATCGAAGAATATAATAGCTTAATTACCAAAAAAGAGGACCAAAAGCAGTACTTGCTACAAGTTGTTATTGATTATCGATGTCAATATCCGGATTCTAGTAAAGCTTCTTTAGCAACAAAAAAGTAACTATTGTGATATGTATTTCCTTATTTTACATTTAGGTAACTTGCTATATATGTTTTAGTCTTGAGTTTGTAAATGTAATTCCTTAAATTTATGTAACTTCAGTAATTATTTAATATTGTTCGCTTTATTTCATTTGTAAATAAGTATATTATATTTTTAATTATTAATATAACATAGTAATTTATTATACAATACGATAAAGAGTCGATACATAAATGATTGAAGAGTGAATAGTAATAACTTGATCGTTGTGTATAATACAATTTTCGTTTATAGCAAGAACTTGAAGAATTTTAAAAGAAAATAAGAAAGGTCAATTACATTTCAAAATCTCAGTAGCTAGATTGGGTTGCTAGGATAATACGAAGCTGTAATATTTAACCTAAATAAAAGTTAGCAAATTAAATTACTTTATTCGCAACCATATATGTAATGGTAACATTCCTGACCTTATTTGAGTGGGGGAAGTCGTACATTTCAGCACTTGAGCGGGAAGTGAGTGCGGGAAGTACATTCCCGACCGCTGAGTAGGTAGGGACACTGGGAATCTCGTTGATCCATTCATGCGCGTCACAACCTGACGTATCATAATATAATAATTTTTCCAATTATTGTTTAGAATAAAGTGGTTGCGAATAAAATAATATACAAACCTCGACAGGAAGTTTCCTTAGTCTCGAGATAATAGCTGATTTCGACGCTTCGCGTCTCAATCTGCTAACTAATCTCTCGACAGTAATGAAACACTTCCCATCTCGGGCTGTAATATAGTATTATCTACCCTTGATGTTAAAGTGCTACTTTATCTACCCTTGCTGTTAAAGTAACACTTGACCTTTTGTTTTGAGTCGATTAAAGCATCCTTTAACATTTGCTATAGAAAAAAAGCAATTTTTCAAGAATTTTTACCTTTTTCTAATGCTTAACGCATATTTTTTTAAATTCCAACAGTTTACGAAGAAATTGCATATAACTAAATTCGTAGACAATTAAATTTCCTTTTATTTATGTTATGATCAAAATTTCGATACGACTTACTGTTCGCGAGATATTAATTGATAATAAGTGAATTAAGTTAAAATTGCAATTTGGAAACTTCTTGGGCTCGGTGGCACGTGTTAATATTGTTCGATTGGGATCAAATTTTTAATAGGTTTGTTTTTTAGGCATTAGAACGACTTTAGGGGGTGCCACCAAAAAGATTCGAAAACTTTCTTTCCACTAAGTATAACGTAGAACCACCCTAATGTTGATAGCATACAAAGTATACCCAATCGTTGCCAAACATTTTTAAACGGTCCGAGGAGACCCAAAGAACTGTTAATTATTGCCCTTTTTGTTCTTTTCCTTATTTTTGTGAAATATACTTTCTTGTAATTTTACTATTTTTTTCATTTTATTAATATGACTAGCTGAAACCCGCGGCATATGCCGCACTTAAAATGTAGGACGGATTTAATAACTTTTGTTTCACTAAAGAAAGTTTTAAAAACACGCTAGAGATTGGCAGTAAGGAAAAGTTAAAAAATATATATTTTTAAATGGAAAGTCTCTGGAAAGGAAACGCTCGCCTCTGGAAAGCGTTTTATGGACATTTTTGGATAGCCTCCGGGCAACTTTCTTTCATATTGGATACCGCCAATACTGTTGAATTGAATAGTGTCTTCTTTTTTCTGTTCAGTATTAAATGGTACATGCAGGGGTGCCAGATCTCACGTTTTATCGTGAGTTCTCACGATTTCATTGCAAATCTCACGATCTCACGATAAGGACTATTTATCTCACGATTTTTGTATCAATTCTAATTAAAATAATTTTATAAAAAATTGTAACACTAAATGATTAAATAGAAAAAAATGTGTGTTAGTCTTAATACATGATTTAATGTATGCTGTCACTGATTTTATCATTTCCCGCATTATCATCAAATACTGCTGCTATCTATGGTTCACATAAAGAAGTCGCAAGTTGCGGTTGAAAGCGGATTTAAATGTTCTTTCAAGAAATAGGTATTTACATAATTTCAAGAAAAGCACAGATTTAATTTAAAAAAATTAATAGTCAAGTACTTTATCCCTCCAAACCAGTCATCCCGGACACAGATTCTTCAGATTGTGAGTAGTCGAACAATTTTTTTTTTTTTCTGTATACATACTTAGGTCTATGTATATGTACTATATTCTATGTAGCCATATTTTTATTTTTAGAATTCATGTGTTATTTCTATAATAAAATATTTAGTTCATTTAACATTTACTTTATATTAATTTAATTTTTTTATTTATGGCAATTATTTAAAATGTTTATAATTCTCTTGCAGTTATTTATGTATGTACAACCTATGTACTCAATGCTTAATAAATCTGCAGCATATATTCTATATTTTATTAATTTTAAAATAGCTTTCTTTTAAATTTGCATCCATAGTTTCAAATCTCATCCATTTCCGAAATCTCACGATTTTTTCCGACGAAGCTAACGAATTCAGCTTGACACGATCTGGCACCCCTGGGCAGTGTTGCCAGGTCTAGTGAAATTTCATTAGATCTAGTGATTTTTAGTTAATCTAGTGATTTAGTGATAACTTTTGCCAAAAGAGATTTATCTAGTGATTTTTTCCAGTTTATTTTATTAAAAAACCAAATAATAAAGCAAAAATTCCTTCGCCTCTTTCGCCGTTGTTGCAGATTACTACCTACTATTATTATTCCAATCTTAGAAATTAGTTTTCGCTGTGACGGACAGATGGCAGCCTGAAATTTGAAATGCCTTACCATCCCATGAATTACCATGACCATCTATATTAAATGTACAAGTACATTATTTAATTTAGTAGACCGTGGATTTACTTAACAGAAAATAGGTATTTCCCTGATTCAAACTAAGTGTCCGAGGCTATAAACAGAACTCCGAAAGCGAATTGTTTACATTTGCATTTTTACTTTCGGTAGAACGTCTTATTTAAATAAATAACCAGTCGTTAATTAACACTCTATTTCTATTTTTACTGTTCGCCTTCAAAATATGTTTCAACTTCCTATTAATTTGCCCTCGCGTTCCGCTCAGGCAAATTAACAAATCATGATTAATAGTATCGAACGCTTTACTAAAATCTAACAGTGTTAATACTGTTAATTTTCCATTATCAGAAGCAGCTAAGATATCATCAGTTATATTTAGCAAAGCCGTAACACAACCATGAGATGGTCTAAACCCTGACTGAGAAATTGGAAGGATATTATAATTACTTAAATATTGACGTAACTGTTTAATTATAATTTTTTCTAAAAGCTTTGAAAATGCCGGCAGTATACTGATAGGTTGTAAATCTGTATAGGCTGCAGCATTATTTACTTTGGGGAAAGGAATCACAATTGCATTTTTCCAACATTTTGGAAAAACATAAACAACAGTTCAGTATATGAGTAATAAACGGTAATATGTATGGACAACACAGTTTAATCATATTGATGGTTATACCGTCTATACCCCCTGCATTACTTTTTACACTTCTAATTAAATTTTGTACTTCCTCAACGTCAACAGTCGTGAAAGAAAGTTTTTCTGATGTAAGTTCGTTATTACGATAAAAATCTAGAAGCATTTGATCAGGAGTGCTGTGAGGTATAGAGTCTACAGAAAAATCATTTACTTCTTGTACATTACTGAGTGTTTCCGGAATAGAATTTTGTTTTTTAATGTTTATATTTATTAAATTTAGCTCCTTCCAAATAGCATTTGTGCCTCCAATCCCAACTTTATGCTCGAAGTAAGCTTTCTTTTCATTTTGAATTGCAAGATTGGTAAAATTCCGCAAACTTTTATAATATTCCCAGTGCTCAGGGTTCTTAGATTGTTTATATTTTGATTTTGCCTTATTTTTAAGATTTATCAGTAACTTAACATTATCAGTAAACCAAGGTGCTGGTTTGTTCTTCATTTTAACGGTTATCCAGGGGGCATGCAAGTCAAAAATGGATGTAATATAATAATTTAAAATGTTTAATTTAGCATCAATATCCCGCTCATAAAACAATTGATGTAGAGGTAACTTCTGTAGGTCACAGTAAGTCATTAAAATTAAAATATTTAAAATTCCGAAATGTGCGTATAATAGGACTTAGTTTGACGAACTCACCAGTTGATATTTTGCAAAAAACTGTCTCATGATCGGATAACTCATTTTCACACACCCCTGTTTTAATAATGGAGCTGGTATCCGATGTAATTATGAGATCTATCAAAGTACTGCTATTTCCAGATATTCGAGTAGGCTCTGTAATAATTTGTTTTAAACATAATGTATTTAACATATAATTTAAGTATTGCGTAACCGAACCAGAAAAATCCAACACGTTTATATTAAAATCACCCAAACAAATAACCCTATCTGAAGCCTGAGTATACAAACAAATGGATTCTTCAACCTCATCTACAAAAACTTTATAATTAAATTGAGGTGGTTTATACACAACCCCGAAAACATAACTTTCATTATTGATTTTTAATGACAGCCACAATTGCTCAATATTATCATTTGTTTGAATAATTTTTACATTCAAGTGATTCTTTACATAAATTGCAACTCCACCCCCTCGAGCGTCTCGATCTTTCCGGAAAATGTTATATTTCGAATGAGAAAGGGTAATATCAGATTTTAACCAAGTTTCTGATAATGCTAAAATATCATATCCCTTTTGTTCAAGTAAATAGTTTATGTCACCGATTTTCGGCAAAAGTGACCTAATATTAATATGTGCCACACACAAACAATTGCCCACCAATTCACCATTCATTAAAATAAATTGCCTTATTTAGAAAAAAACTAAATTGTAAACAAATACCAAATATATAAATATTAACCATCAGTTAAACTAAAAATTCTGCTATCAGCAACAACATGCAAAGCGTGCTAGTATCACTGCTCCACATTATCACTGCTGCACATAACTTTTTTATATTTTAGGAATTTAAAATATTAAATATTTTGCAAATGTTTATATGACATGACTTTTTTAATCCCCGAGTCCGTTTTAACAAAAATGTTTCCATCGGCGGTCCATACCTTGTTCATTCCAAATCTTTCAACGGCGCTTTTCAACCATGCCACTCGTCGTTTCGTGAGATCTTCCCGAATAACCACAGGAGAGTTTTTTAATTTCTTCTTATTACTATATATAAGTTTTTTAATGCTGCGGGACACACATTTTATAATAATTGGACGGTGAGTTCCCTCTTTCGATCCAAGGCGATGGCAGATGTCGATATTATTTTCGGCAAGGTTAATACCTAACTTTTCGTGGCATAAATTGCGCACTACTTCACTGGTATTTTCATTCGGTTTTTGCGAAACGCCGAATATTCTTAAACTATTTACACGGCTGTATTGTTCATGTGCGTCCATTGTATCTTCCGTTTCGGCTTTCAGTTTTTCGAGTTGCATTTCCAAAGATGAGATTTTGTGCTCGTACTTTTCCACTATTTTAGCAACCTCGGTTTCCAGGGAAGCGTTGATGATCGAAGTAAGCTTCTTCGGAATCTAACAGTTTTTCAACTACCCTCTCTGCAATCGCTTCGACATCAATAGCTTCACCGCTTCTAGTAACAGGCATGTTGTAACGCACTTATATTAGGAGAATCACAATATTTATAAAATTTAGCAGCAGCTGGCACACCACGTCTACTCAGCGCAACGTCCCATCAACAAATTTAGCAGCCAATTTTCTGTATGCAATAATGCTTAATATTTTCATAAATTTACAAGTAAATTTTGCATACAATTTAGCGTCGTTACATACAAATGTGTAGAAACCTCGGTCATGGCTGTGTTGTTCATAACTACAGTCGAAGATGCACTCGTACAGTCAGCGTTAGTTTTAATTTGCGATACTTCAAAGTGACCCTGCAGAAGAGAGAAGCAATAAGATTGTAACGCTAATACCTTGCTTTTTTGTACTACAATTATCTGATGCACAGTAGACCATTTAACAGAATTAATACTTGTAGCAACTGCTAGAAGAAACGAAAGGCGACGCATAAAAGTTTGCAGAAATATAGGTTATGTTGTTATGTAAGATGTAACGGACACGCCTTTTTAGGGTTTGAGTACGGCTTACGTTGTAGGAGCGTTCAATAAGCAGATATGAAAATTAACCAAAGTGGACTTGCCTTCGAAGCTGAGTCAATAGTTTTAAAAAACACAAGAAATATGCAGAATAAATAACTGTTTTCTGTGATAATATCGCTATTAAAAGTTAAGGGAAGTTTGTTTACAAAAACCCGAAAATAGAAATAAACGAATGCAACCGTGGTACTTTTAGTTGTGTAAACACGGCTTTTAGTCTTCTGCATTATTATTTATATGGAGCCACAGCGAGCTAGATCTACAATTTGCTTGATCACTCAATATAAGATAGTAAAACGCTTACAATAGGATACATATAATGAAAATTCAATCATACAGATTTGCTTGTTTGTTATAAAATACAAGTCGTTCAATATTTTATCAACAAAGACTTTGGCCCCACATAAGCAGCTCCAAAATAGGTGGCAACATTCTAAATTTGGAATGTTAATATCTAAGAATGGGTCATACAATTGTAATAATAGCTAAAAAGTATGTGGATGAATTTAAAAATATTCTAATGACTATTCAACTCTATAATATAGAAGCCAATCATATTGCAGAGGTTTGCTTCTTTCAACCAATAGGAACAGTATCACTGAATATTGGGCACCATGCAAAATATTCACAAAACAATATACCTACTCAAAAACTAAGTAGCCTTGTTGCAAAATATCGCTTAGCAACTATGTTCTATGCTTAGTGATATCGCTAGGTTACATAAAACTAAACACCAACAAACTGTGTAAACAAAGATTAGCTTGCGTTAAAAATTTTAAAATGTTATGTTTTGGAAGTATTCCTTTTAATTTAATTGAGAATGAATAATTATATTAATTCTTGGATTATTTTTCAATAAAGTGAATCGTTATGTATTAATATTGTTAAATAGTCGTCCCAAATACCACTCGAAGTGAATATATATTTTTTAAATATTTTGCCATTTTCATAGAAATTATTGCAAATTTCACTCAACAAAATCACATTTAAATGTCACTCGCCTTCGGCTGGTGACATTTTTAATGTGATTTTGTATCGTGAAATTTAAACGCAATAATTTACATGGAAACGGCAAAATATTTGTCAAAAATATATCCACTACTTGTTGCATTACCCTTAAATATTGTAATCAACGACACGCTTTGCCTACCAAATTATGTAATACTCGGAACACGTTAAAAATCAATATTATGAAAACAACGGAACGGAGAAATTTGTAGAAATTGCCTAATTACGCCTATTGTCAGAATTAATTCTACAGGTTTCTACGTACCTTCTTATCTTTAATAAAGGAAAGTTCTTTTATACTGTTCTATATTTCAACTCTTACCGTTTGAATACAGTAAGAACGTTTGGTTTGTTAGACCTAACCTGTATATTCACATACCCTTTTTTGGCTAACGTAGTATTTTCAGATTTGGTAGAACAGCTTTTCTTGTATTTCAGTTACTCTTAAAAACGTTCGCAGGTTATTCCCCTGGTTCCTGAATTATCATGGAAAACATTATTTTAGTTAGGGAAAGTCTTGAAATTTCGTATAAGAATATGACTGCTGGCAGCTGAACTGTGATACGAACCGATAAACAGATCAGATCAACAAAGAAAATGTACGTCGCCACATAAAGCGGCGACAGTACAAAGGACCCTAAAAACATCTGTTTACCAAGCCGTCGCGATCTTGCACAAACAAAGAGAAAATATATCTATTTTCAAAAACCCTCGTAGAAACAAAAAACAATAAAACTAATGGCAACCCCACGAAATTTTAAAGTGCAGCAAAGTGGCGTTCATAAACTTTATTGGAACCGTCCGGCAAAGGAAATTAATACCAACGAATGTATCAGCATTGCAGATTGAATTTACTTAAATTAAGAAATTTTCACAAAAGCAATAAACTAAGACAGGGTTGTCTAGTATCAAAATACGGGGAAAAATTAGACGAATTTTTTTGAAGCAAGTATGAAATTTGAGCCTCAAACGGTCAACGAGCGCGCACGCAAAAATAACGTGCGCGATATATGCAAGGGCATTGGGAAAATTAATTCATTCTGCGAGTTTAGCGACAAACACCCTCATATCAGGTATCAAAAGGACCGCCGTTTCGCGAGCTAGGCCATGCGACACAAATCAGGTCGATAATTGATCGCGCCGCGCAATTAAACGCGATAATTCGAAATGCATCAAAAACGGGCCAAAACATCCCTTCTACCTCGACCAATGGGCTGCGAGATCGCGTCTGACAAAGGACTGGCCCCTTTAAATAGTCGGACGCTGGCAGTAGGAAATTACTCAACCCAGGAGAGTCAGCCAACAGCATCCAGCCTTCCAGGACCAGCTAGCAGCTCCAGCCTTCCAAGGATCTGCCAGCCCCAGCCCTCTCCAGAGCCTATCACCTTCGTTGAACATAGCTGTTTGCCGCATCTACTGGACTTAGCTGTCTGCCGCATCTACTGGACTTAGCTGTCTACCGCATCTACTGGACATAGAGCCTGCCGGATCCACTGGACTTAGCTGTCTGCCGCATCTACTGGACTCGGAGCCAACCGCCTGCGTTGGACTTAGAGCCAATCGCCTTCGCTGGACAGAGAGCCTGCCGTCTTCGTGGGATTTGGACACGGAGCCACTTTAACCGCCGGTACCGCCTCCGAAGGACCACACCAGCTTCCAACTGCGGATGCCAATCCGCCATTTTCTTTTTCTGTACATATATGTTACCCAGTTATAAGCTTATCTGTATGTTAGTTAGTAGTGTAAATATAATAAACTTTGTTCCAATCAAATCCAGTGTCTAGCTGAGGGTAACGCCCACCCTCCTCTTCCGAAACCGACGCCATTGAAGTAACCCTACCGCTGAGCTATAAACCGAGGCGTGTTAACTGTCAGGGA